>KK116900.1:168567-263401 GCA_000611955.2 Stegodyphus mimosarum
ATAAAATACAGAATAACTTATTGAACTCTTGATCTATAATAATAATAATAATATTAATAATAATAATAATGAAGCAAGATTTCTTAGCATTTCACTTACAGTTCGGACTGTTTCAACAAGACAAACGATCCACAACTAAGCTGGCGTCTAGTTTCGATGGGGTTTAAAAAGATGCTCACTTCACTTTCCCCTACCGCAATGTACCTTACGTGTCATCAAACACGTGGGTTAAACCACATACTGGATTGAAACAAACTTTGTCTTGACCTCAGAAGAACCTTTTATTGCGCAAGAACGGTCACTAACCCTTAAAATTCATGATGACTCTGATGGCAATCTGCTGCTCTCTTCTCCAATCGAGACGCAGCACCTCGTATGAAGGCCATGTTTTGGGGGAAAACGCTGACGCTGCTTCTTGACCTTGGATCCACCCTCTCCGAGTCGAGAGGTATGATGTAGTTTAATCGGTCGCCCGGTGTGGCAATGACAACAATTCACCTACGCGCTCTAAGTTTCTAAGACTGTCACCGCAATAGTGTTCATTTTTATACTGTAGTATGAGAACGCTTACATGCATCCACCCAAGCTGATTAAGCGGATGCTGATTGTAAAACTCATGAAAATCCTCTTGCAAGATTATTATACAAATTTTCTTTCCTTACAGGATGTAAGGATCTCATGAGAGCTTTGTTCAAGCATTCGAAAAAGAACATGATTGTGAAGTCATCTGTTCGACAATTATACAGCTTAACCAAAATCGTTTTATCAGCATTTTTTTGTGTCCAAAGGGGCTTTGTTCCTAAAGGACTATTGTTTTCGTTTTGCGATTTTGCGTCAGAAACATTAAATGTCGGTTCACTTTTCAAAACTGTTGCCACTAAATATTGCAGCCCTGTATGATATTTAAAGAAATTAAATAATGAAGAATGTGCATAAATGTATGTATGTTTCTCGCATTGTGATAAAACGACGGTACATAGAGCCATCGAATTTTGAATGACGTCATCCTGCTGCGAATATGGGCATCTGGAAGCCCAAATTTGGAATTTGTTTTATTATCGATTTCATATTTTGTAAAACTTTAACGAATTTTTGATTATCAAACTCGACGATTTCAAAGCGAGCAATGACAATGTTGTACAGAAAAAAACATTTTTATCTCCAGCGCGTGAGAGTGTGAATAGGAAATTCTAAAGATATGCTCAGTTTAAAATTATTTTGCGATGTTGTTCTTTAACTGAATTTTATAGTTTAAGTGCGAAGAACATGATATTTAATAAATAAAGGTAACACACAAAATGTTCAAAAAACTCCAAATTCGTCTCAACTTCTATTCCCTGCGATTGATTTAACTAGAAGTACGGGTTTTCGGAGATTTTACTAATTTATTAAATTAATAAAAGCAACTTTCTCTCGGAACATTGGGCATACAAACATACTTTATAGACAGATATCCGTTGAGTGCTTTGTTGTAATGATAAATTACCTAAGTCAACTTTTCTGAGCGGTATGTAAATCATATAAACCCCTTTCAACAGAACGAATTTATTTTAAATTTACGATATAAAATGAATGCTTTAAAAGTAAATATTCTAGTTACTTTATTTAAGGAATAAAAAGCAAAAAAAAAAAAAATAAGACTTATATAACGCTTTTACGTGAGATATTTAAATTATTTTTAATTTAGAGATAATATTCGAAAGTTATTTTTAGCGATCTGAATGCATAACTCTTAATCCACTTTTTAAATTAACAGTAAATGATGTATTGGATTTTAATGTCATCAATTGCCTACATTCATAATTTAAGATTCGTTTAAAGAATTTTGCATTTTCTTTCAGTTCTTGTCACTGATCTCTTTCGCTAGGAACAGACAAAGGATTTAACACAAAGCTGACATGTTAAATCAAAATATCTATTTCTATAAATAACGTGTGGGCCGCCCAGATGGTGTAGTAGATAGGGGAGCCCACTTCGATACCGAAGAGGCTCGGGTTCGAATCTCGGAGAAGGCACGGCTGTAATTATCCATCTCTTTATAAGAGGTAATGGCCAGCACTTTCGGCCTGGGTAGTGGCCAAGCCTAAGTCGGCTAAAGACCGACAATGGGAAAGAAAATAATAATGTGTATTATTGTTTATTTAGATATTAGAAAAGAAAGCTAAAAACTGTTATAACAGGGCTGATAGTCATATGAATCACATCTACGCCTTTAGATATGAGGAGTTTTCAAACTGGTATAAGTGCACACAGTCCATATTAATAAAATCAAAAGTACATATACCTCTTAATATAAATATCTTCTTTGAACATGTGGATTATTTATTCTGTTGATAATTGTATGTTAACACTTAATAATAATAATATATTCACTAAATTTGTTTATGTTTTTGATGCTGTATTTCTGCAATTTTTTTCAGTGCTTACTCCGGCCTGTAGGAGTTGGACTGATGAGGACGGAGACTAATTTGAATGTTTTACGTTGTTTGTTTTCTAAGATTATTTTAAGTTTTAAACATTAATTTGTCTCTATATAGGTGCAGGAACAGGCCGATATTTTTTTTCCGTTGCACCAACCCCGGGAGCCCTTACGTAAGGGCTCCCGGGATTACAGCAAAAGATTTCTTATTTCGTTGTGGCAAATTTTGCCCCCTTTTCTTGCAGTTTGCCACTGTTTTTTTTTTTTTTGGGGATTTTTGCGTTATGTTTATTCCGAACTGAATATGGGCTCAATTTTAAGCATATTCTTTTTTATCTATTTTGAAATGCTTATAATAAATATATATGTAAAAGTAAAATTCCAACACCAAAGTTCAGTTACATGTAAAGAGTTATTTTAATTATAGAAAAAATGAGAAGCAAAACTTGTTATCAATGTGAGCAAGGCCCACCAGCAGCAAAGCGATAAAATCGCTAAACACTGGTCGTTCCAACCAGGGTTTTACTTCAAGCGAATAGGCTGACTGCATGAGCTTTTTCGTGGATTTCCTCATGATTACCGTGCATACGAATCAGTTTCCCTTACAGAGTCCTCCACGAAGGCATCTCTTACCTTAGGCGGACTGCTTTAGTGTGCTTTGGCATAATCAAGTAAAATCAAAATATTCATGTGAGCAAATTAATTTCGTGAATTTTGAATGACTCCGTTAAATTCCGCTTCCGAATTAAGATGTTTTTCGGGAATTGGCAATTTTGGAATTTAAGTTAAACTGGAAAATGCACGTCATATGGTGTACAAATGCATCTGAAATTTGTATCTTTCACGTATGTATAAATCGTAATAGAAATAATTAATTCTTTGTGATTGTTAAATTAACGTTAGTATTTATTTTGCAAGTGGAAAATGGGATATTGTTCGGAGAACAGCCTTGATTGCGCCAACTTGGCTTCCTTACGGGTGTGGGTGACATTTCATCATGCCAACGGAAGTAAATACTACAGAAAACAAATACTACGGAATAAATACTACAATAATAAATACTACAGTAATAAATACTAATAATAAATACTACAGATAATAAGTAATACTACAGATAATCCCTTAGCAAGGGAAAAATATTACTGCTGTCTACCTAGAGGAAGTACGTCATCGAATGACAACCATTGCCTGTCATACCACAATAAGCTGTTTCTCCCTTTAATTACTATACTACAATAAGAAATACTAATAATAAATACTACGGATAATGAGTAATACTACAGATAATCTCTTAGCAAGGGAAAAGTATTACGGCTGTCTGCCTAGAGGAAGTACGTCATCGAATGACAACCATTGCCTGCCATACCACAATAAGCTGTTTCTCCCTTTTTGGCGTCAAGGCTGTTCTCCGAACAATACCCGGAAAATGCTGTAGTGAGTTGGCTAAGCAAGTTAGTTTTTTTTTATTAAATAATTTATTATTTACAATAATGGCAATTACGAAAGTACCTACTTATTATATGCTGATTTCGAAAATTATCTGTACTTCATAAAATTTTTAATGAATTTATGCAAAAAAGGTTAGGTAACTGTATAATTCATTTATCTTTCAATTAAAAACAAAGTGAATAAGATTCTAGGTAGGCAGTTTGTCAACTTGACAACAGACATAATTTGCGGGTCACTTTGTATGGCATTTAAAGTATGCAGGCATTGAAATCATTCAGAAAAAATAAGAATTAATTATTTTTTCTATAAAAGAAAAGTATTTAATGCAACGGCGGAAGCAGTTTTGCTTTATAAAAAACTGAGTGTCTGAGTTTTATACAAATTAATAAAAATTTCTTAAGACATAAAAAAATTAATCCCTCAATACGTTACCTTAGCGTTTAAGTTTTACTGATTCTCCAGAATTAAACTAGTTATCATACATTTTGAGAAATGCAAAAGATTTTATTCGATTTTATTCTCCATATGCCTTAATTTAGTTTTGAGAACCACTGGAATGGAAAACTCTTGACTTTGGAATAATAAGACGGAACAAATAAAGTTTATTAATAAGTCTTAATCATTCATCATTTCCTGACCTTAGGCATAAGTGAATTGGATGCGTGCCAGCTAATTGGAATGCTCCCATCCGCTGGTAAGGTTTTAAAAGAGAAGCTTTTTTTTTTTTTTTTTTTGCCAAACTTTAGTTAAGATGTCTTTAGATCTCTTCGAGTACTGTGTTTCAGATGTCGCATCCGATCTTAATTATCTGTCTCTACATTTACTAGAATGCCATTAGCGATTCGGCGCCTCTTGCACGATCTTGAAGAATGGTAAGTTACAGAAAGAATTCATCTTGATCTAATGAAGTTCGCAATAGAAGCCATCACAATTTTTTCTGATCACAGGAATTCAGGACGTGGGGGAGATGAACTGTAAATGAGATAAGTAACTTAATTTCTGGATATTAATGAGTATATTAAAAATGTTACAACAAATAAAACTAAAAAACGAATAAACCAAAACAGAGAGGACTGCTCTTTGAAAGCTTACGCTTTGTGTCGGGCAGAGGCGTCCTCTCAGGGCATGCGATGCATGCGGACCATGCCTATAAATTCGAAATTTTGTGAAAAGAATTATTGGTCCAAATGGGCATTTTTCCCTGAAGAGCTATTAATTTCGTTTTGGCATTTTTCGTTGTCCACTATAAAACGCTGTTTCACTTTTCAAATTGTTGTCACCAAATATTATCGTCCTGAATTATGTTTAAAGAAATTAAATAATGAAGAATCCGCATGAATGCACATGTGTTTCTCTCTCTCTCTGTAAAAACACAATGGTACCTAGAGACATGAAATTTTGAATAACGTTGTCCTCTACTCGAATATGGGCATCTGGAAGCCCAAATTTAGAATTTGGAATTTGTTTTATGATCTATTTCATATTTTGTAAAACTTTAACGAATTATTGATTAACGATTGCAAAGCGATTCAACGATTTCAAAGCGAGCGATGGCAACACTGTGCGAAGAAAAACATTTCTATCTCCAGCGCACGAGACCGTGTATCGGAAATTCTAAAGATATGCTCTTTTTAAATATTTTGTGATGCTGTTGTTGAATTGAATTTCATGGTTTAAGTGGAAAGAACATGATATTTAATAAATAAAAGTAACACACAAAGGTTAAAAAACGCCCCCTTGAGCGTAATATAAAATATGAAAGCTTTTAGAGTTTTTTCTTTTATTTTTTTAACTTATTCATATATATTGAAATCCTAGCAATAAGAATTATTATTTTTAACTCATTCATAAAGTGAAATCCATATTAATTACATTAAATATACAGTTCTGCATCGCGTCATCGAATTTATTTAGAATCAGAAATTCGAAATGGAACGAATATCGCGTTGTTTATCTAACTCTGCTTTCGCCATGCTATCTATATGTCAGCATCATTAATGAAATAGCATTATTTCGCGAGAACAAAGGGAAAATTTTATCCCTCCTTTTCTGTCACAACGTGATATTATGACAAATTTTTTCCCCAGTCGCATGCTCCCTCGGCATATCATTCAAGTAAGAAGAAATCTCGGTATATCATTCAAGAGTAGGAAGAAATGAGTGTTTGCTGTTTAGCCCTGAATTTAACGCAGCTTATATTATGTTTTGAGGACTACTATTGTGCAAAGGCGAATTTTTTGCTTCGAAATTTTCACTTAAGTTTAAAGTTGTTTAGTTTTGTTTAAAGCTGCTTAATTAAAGTTGCTTTATTGTACAAATGTTTATTCTTATTTGTAGACTTCTTTGAGGATTCCGCCTGATAATGCATTAAATCTATAATATCAAGAGAAGCATTTTTTAGAACTTTGAAGTATAGATGAAGAGGACACAGAGAGGCTTTTAAAGGACTTAATTCAACCGATGTATGGATCCTGATGCTGCTGTGAAAAATAGAAATTATTTTAAAACGATAAAACTTAACGGGCACACGTAGTAAATATAGAAGTAAAAATACGAAACATACTCAAACTATATAATGCAAGAAAACTACTTAACTAACAGTTTATAATATTAAAGAAAGGTTTATACTCAAACTATATGACGGAAGAAAACTAGTTAAGTAATAGTTTATGATATTAAAGAAAAGTTTTCTTTTGCTATGGATATTTTCTAAGTTATGAATTTAACAGCTTCAATGTGTTATTAGTACCCGTTTTACGACATGACAAATTTCGCTCAGATCAAGAATTGAGTTTAGTTGGTGTCCTTCTCCAGAGCTTCTCATTTTTTGAGTGACATCATAATTATAGCCAGAATTCATTTCAGCTTCAAATCAGACAAACTCCGTTGTACACTTGAATTGCAATATTAACTGTTGACAGAAGATATTAATGCCATTATTTTATTTAGTAGTCAGTAAAACTGATATTGGTACTAGAAACAGAATAAAGGACTGAGTTTCCACGGGAAGACCAAACTGTGTGGGAAAGCTTCTGCAGGCGAGGAAGAAAATCCGCTTTGTAAAAATGCGAATCCAAAAAGAAATTTTTATGGGTTATATTCATTTGGTCAAAGTGTGTTTAAATGGAGTAGAAATGCAAAACAAAAATACACATGTCTCAGTGCGATGAAAAATATTTTTCATCGCACTGATATATAAGTTAGTTTTTGTTTCCTTCGGAATATTTATTTTTGTTTCATCATCTCCCTAGATATCACCTCCCTAGACTGAACGGTTTTAATACCATGTAAGGATTGTTTATGTATACTTACGCCTCTTTCGAGCGTAATATCATACTATCACTAGTGTTACAACGTTCTCGGTGATGAGACGGCTGCATAACTGATTGGTTCGGTTATTGTCGACAAATGGTTATTGTCGACTTACACTTCTTCAAGCCATTTCGGGTGAGGGGGTAAGAAAAAGAAAAACCTACCTTTTACTCTCTATATTGTCTCATTATTATGAACTTACTTACTTTCATTTCTTTATTTATTTCACTTAATGTTTTCAAATTTATGTTAATTTATAATTAACTTACTCTAATTAATTTACTTTTTATGATACTTTAACGCATAATTCACTTAATTATTATTAATTTAATTTATTAATGTTTTCGTCCCTTTATATTTTATTAATGTTTCATTATTTAATGCTTTATCTATTAATTTATTCATTTATGTTTCGTTCCTCTTTCTGACGGCATTATGTAGAATTCCAAAACTTCTAATTTTAGAAATTAAGTACTGGCTGTAGGATTAGAACACGTTTAGAGCCCTTCATATACCAGCGATAAAGAACAGATGTTCAGCAAATTATGCAAATGAAAATATCTATAAAGATACGATAATAAAAGCAATAAAATGTTAAATCGGTTCATAAATTACATACATGGTCTTCGTAACACAAGAGCGACTATAATCATTCTATTGATTACACAAACAGATAAATATTACACAAAACTGATAAATTAAGTTTGTTGTTGTTACTAATGCTCACTTGCCCAACGATTAGTCAGCCCAAGCCCACGCCCTTGTGGCAAGGAGCGCAATTTTATGCCTTTCGTCGGCAAGAGCCTTGAGCACCATATAAGTGACAGGACGACTTTGCTCAGTTCCGTCCTCAATTTTGATGGACAGCATCCCAGGAGGACGGGTCTCAGGGTCTCCCATCTTTCTTCTCACCACAACCTTTCGATAGGACTTTTGGCTCGCCGCATATTTAGAATTCCCCATGCCGCACGGACACTATACATTTACAGACATCCGTGCCTTCTCCGGGATTCGAAGCCGGGCCCTTCAGTACGGCAGTCAGCGACGCTAACCAGTATACCGCTTAGGCGGCTGATAAATTAAGCAGAAAATTCTCATTCCTAGAACTGAAGGATTTTATAAATTGCAATGAAAAAGTCGTATGAATACCATATAAAGGGAATAGCTATTTCTTAGTTTATTTGAACCAGAAACCACAATTTTAGGTCACAGAAAGCCAATACTCCAAAGAAAGATCCCCCTGCTCCAAACAGAATGTGTATCGAAAAATGTGAAACAAATTATTTATACTGTAAAACTGTAATATGCTCAAGAAAATAAGCGAAAATCTTGATACCAATAGTACGTGAATCTGCCAACTTTCACAAATGCAGAGAAGTTTATTTTATCTCATTGCAATTTATTCAAAATTTTATCTTACTTAACACTAGTCTTATGAATTATTTAAACTGAATGTTCTCTATTTTGATCTTGAGATTGAAAATAAACTTTAACATAAATTTACACCATGTGTAAATACCACCATTATTTCTAACCTGATAAGTGCAATTTAAAAAACTGAGTCGCTAATTTTGCCAGTATCAACATCAACTGTACCTGTGTTCAGTTATTATCTGGCGCTAGTATGAGTTAATAATTAATTAGCATAATTTATTGACTGATTACACTGGGAAATGCTTTATTGCGCGATTTGCATCAATCAGTCAAAATTGAATATGACTTCAGAATATAACCTGTTCGGAAATTCTATCTGAAAAAATTTAAATATCACCATTTCAGATTTTAAATCTGATAAAATTTTAATCCTTTTATGTGTTTTTTAATCCTTTTAATTTTTTTATGTGTATATTTCATCACTTTACATGCCGTGCAATATTTAACTATAACATGCAAATTTATAGGCAACGTTCGAACACATGTAATTCTAATTTATAAATACATTTTGTTTAAATTTGGTGCTCAGTAGCATGCCCTGTATGAAAACCTCGCATACGCTCTTAGGCAATATATTCCGAAGTGTAAATAACATTCGAATTAGGTAATGGAAAATCTTTAACAAAAGCTATCACAATAACGAATCTGTTATTATAAGCATCCACAAATCTGAAGAAGCTACGCAAGTTTAACCTGATACCTTTTCAGCTAACGTTAAGCAACCATAGAAATTCTGAGTTTTTATCATCTAAACAATATGTAACATAAATTATGTTACTTATTTCTATTACCAAAAATTTTGATTTAAAGTTCAATTAATAGGATCTTTAGCACAAAATGCATCTTCAGCCTAGTAATGCTACTAACGATTTATATGCCACTCTGTTGGCAGAGTGGTAAAGGAGTTGGCTGCCAAGGTTCGAATCTGGTTTGGGCTAAGGTTCGAATCCGGGAAAAGGCACATATGCTTGTAAAATGTCTATGTGTAAAAGTCCTCTCGAGAGGTTGTTGGAAGGTGAAGAGATTTGGAAGACCCCTTCTGGGGGATTTTCCTTCAAAATTAGGATGGAGATAGTCAAATACATACCATCACCTACAAAACGCCCAAGGTCTGAACCAACGACAACTGCAGCCCTTGCCATTTGGCCATGCCAGAATTACGATGCGGCTGTGTGCTAACTCCCAATACGATAAAATTTATATGAGATATCCAGAGTTTTCAGTCCACAATATTTGTGCTTAAGTTTGCTACTGCCGATGTGCCATTTCGCTAATCCTTTAAGTAACTAAGCAATAGCACTTGCTAAAAATCCGCGTCTTTCCCTTGCAATACATAGATTTAAAACATGGATTTCAGTTGAGTACGGCAGCATTGCCATCTACTGGATACTGTGCTTTACATTGCGAATTAAGAAAACTCGAATGAAAACATCCACGAAAGTTTACCAAACTGCTTTGGAGAAATGTGTCTGCAATTTTTCCTTATTTTAACTCGCTTGAAATTACGGACATTATCCAGATTGTGATTTAATGGAAGTCTGGTACCATGCAGGCAAAAGAAAACTGGGATCATCTTCATGAATCTAATCTTGACAGGTTTTCAAGGTGCATAAAATACATATGTTTCATTTTCAAATACTTATCGGATTCTTCTTTACGTAGCCAGATTCCTTATCTCGAGATGGTATTTCTATGTCTTTTACAGGATTATCCAGGTACTATTTCTGCTTGTTTTCGTTCCCTTTTCTCGGTTCAATTAATTTGAAATTTGTTTTAATTAGATTTTCTCGCTTGATTTTGGTTTTTCTTCTGTTTGCACTTTTTATTTCCGGGATTCATCCTTTCTTAATGGATACTTTCGCTTTTACTGCCTTCATTGATGTCCTACTTTTATGAGTTTCTCATTATTAAGTGTTCTGTGTTTGTTCTTTTTGTTTATTTTAAATATCTGCCTTTTCGCCTTTCTTGCTAACAGCTTGACGCACCCGGAAATTTGATGCGGGCTCACCAATCCGAGGTGCTTCCTTTTTCACTTCTAATCAGTTGAAATAAAGCAAAATTCAACTTTCATTTGCATTGATTTTGAACGAGATGCACCTTAAGAACTAATCTAATGCGTGCCTTTACTCAATAGGAAGCAAAAGCCAAATGAAAACGTTGATTACAATGCGTGAAAACTTTTCTTTCGTAATCAAACCCAAGCTCTCACTGAATTATGTTTAGTTTCAAAATTCAAAATGAAGTACTTCTCGGACATATTGTTTCTGTAATTTTCAAATATAACAAATTTTCTTTTGACAATTTTCATCGAAAATTATCCATATTCTTTGATAACATAAAAAAGGTCGTTATTGAACAATATGCTAAGTGATGTCCTCTAAGGCGATCACTTCGACAGAAGACAGCAATCGTCTGGAACAGTGGGAAACCGTGGGAGGTTAGGCTCCACTACATGAAGATTATCAATAAAGCACAACCATTTTTTAAGCTTGAATGATTTGCTGACACAAATGAAAACATAATTTGTAAAAAATCAACTAGAAAACATAATTCTTGATTATTAATTATGCCTAGCGAAAGAAAGGCTGTTTTTATTTCAGTTTCAGATAAATTACCAAAGTAGGAACATGTGATTATAGCTGGAACTTTATTTACGAAGCGTACATTTAACTACTTTAGTTCCACGAGTAAAATGATTTTCTCCTTTTAAATACCTTTCCAAATTATACGGAAAATTAAAATGTATTCACAAAAGTAATCGTACAGGTCTTCTCAGCATGACAGAGTACAATCAATAATTACCATTTCAAACTACTAAGAACACTAAACACATATTGGTTAGTGGTTACCGTGCTGACTGTCGTACCGAAGGGCCTGGGTTCGAATCCCGGAGAAGACATGGATATTCGTAAATGTATAGCGTCTGTGCGGCATAGGGGCACTCTAAATATGCGACAAGTCCTCTCTAGAATTTGGTTAGTTAGTGGTAGACCCTCGGACTGTACTCTCAATCAACACTGGGGGGGGGCGGAACTGATCGTACTGTCACTTGTATGGTGCTCAAGGCTTTTGCTAAAGACAGGCGCAATCTTGCACCCTTTGCCGCGATGAATTTCGTGGTCTTGTGATGCTGTTACTGTTAGGCAAGTGAGATAACTGACAACAACAGCACGTTGAACACGAAACGTTATGTTGTATGCTCAAATGCGTAAGTTCGTACAGTAGTCTCTCAATAATTTTCAGTACTCTGAGCTAAATTATAAACTCAAGTCTGAAATGTACTGAGAAGTGATGCTGTCTCCGGTCTTTTCCCCAAGTCTCCCAGAAATTTCCAGTGCCTTCGATTTCTCGCTATTGCGAGAAGGAATATACAGCTACAGTTACATATAGGGCTGTCATACAGGAATCGGGCCAAAATATCGCCAAATGGTTTGGCGACTTTCGGCGATTTATCGCCAAAAATTTAGCAAACACGACAGTTGACAGTTGGGCGCCATTTGGCGAAATAGCCGTTTAATTCGTTCATTAATTAATGTTAAATGCATAACCCCTGTAATATTATTTTTCCGGCGAAACTTTGCATTCTGTAGGCATTTCACGTTATATTATACAAGAGATGCTAAGATTTACATATAATATCACTAAAATTACTTACATGTATGCAAAATTCGCATACTTAGGAGTTAAAATTGTGAAAAGTTTCGCAATGAATGAAATTTTCTTTTATGTTCGGGTAACTGGCAACGAGTAATCAATTTGAAATTCCTGTTCCTAGAGATTGAAAAACAGCATCTTTTTAGAAAATCTTCCCTGGAAATGATAGACGAAGAAGTAAACTATCACAGAATTTTTTTTGATAACCTAATATTACCAGAAGGAGAGCGGAATCATAAAAGGAAATTATCATCGGCGCTAATAGAACTGTTGAACCTCAAGAAAAATATATTCTGCAAGAACATTTTCATCGTAACGAAATAGAGTTAATAATAACTAACCAGTTTCATCGCAAAAAGCATTTTCGACTTAATGTAATGGTAGTTGAAACTGCGTACTAGTTACAAGGTGTCTAGCAATCACATTGAAAAGAAATATAAATCTGCATTTAAAAAGCACCTATAGCAAACAATATAATAATTTACTTAAATTTCCTTTTCAGGAATATAACTACTTACTTTTAAAAGTTTTATACTTAAAATTCTTTATTCTGAAATTTTATCTGGATTTTACTGATTCACTTATATCTTGATATCATCTTTTTCAATTTAAATACAAGAATTATTTTTATCTAAAGCAATTTTAAACAAAATTTCAAATAATGAATTTAGTAACAAGACATTCTAAGCTGCTTGAGATTAGGTATACAGCGTTCTCGAATCTTTGGTAACAAGAATTTTAAAAAATTGCTAATATTATCTCACATAAATGATAAATAAATTATACTTAGCATTAGAAGTTGAGTACCGTATATGTGATTGTTTATAGTGGCCTCTCGTATTATTTACAAAATCAAATAATTTTGATTGACTCCATTTCCAAACATATTTTTAACGATATTTATTTTTTGTTTATTAATTATCTTATAACCTAAGCAATAATAAATGTATTTTCTTCTTTTCATATTTTGAGATTTCCGTTTTCCATTTCAGACACAAAACATATAACACAAAAACGTACTTTTTATTAATAAACGTTATACATTATTTTGTATGTCTTAATAGTAATCTTAGCTTAAATTTTTAAGAAATGTTTTTAGTTAACACAAAACTTTTTAAATTCGAAATGGGGATATTTTTCTTTACTGTGATAAACTTCCAGTATTAAAGGATATTTATCAGAAAACATTTAGTAAAATTACGAAACTTCTGATCTAATAATTGTGAATAACGACAGAAAAGACAATAAATTATTACGTATATTAAAGAAACTGTTAAAATCGTAAATAGAACACTATGAATAGAATTCTAAGAAGATAGTTCAAGGTTTTCGAAGAGAATTTCGAGAAAGAAATGTATAGCTTCTATATTCAGATGCTATTGATATAAGAAACCTTTCTTAGTTTCAATGACACTTATAAAAAAATAAAGGATATGTAAGCTTAAAAGACGCTTTTTTAATAATTGATTTTGACTTAGTAACAACATTTTAGCGTACCTGCTTAAACGATTAACTTAACGACATTTTAGCGTACCTGCTTAAACGATTAACTTGGAGAAATTTAGTTTTTAGAATGAATAGTAATTCAGAAAATATCTGGATCTCTTACAATCAAAGAAATGCGATATTAATTCTGCACTATGCTTGTGCATAAGTCTTATAGAAATGGGAAATAAAAAGAAATATTTTTAATTAGTCTTATTTACGTTTAATAGTAATTAAATTGAAAGAAGTTTAAAGCATTGAAAGAATTGAAATTTAAGCATTGAAAGAAGCTAGCATTTAAATTGAAAGAAGTTTAATGATGGAGCGTAATACTTAATTATTTTGACATTTAATTAATGAAAATTTAATTCATTAAATTTATCTTAGCTTTAATGGTAATTCAAGAACTCAATTCGTCAAACATGAGTTTTTAATCTATTAAATATGAGTAAGTTGTATTCCCACGTGAACCACGAAGACTAATTTGTAATTTTTTTCATAAGTGATGGAAATTATTTAAATTTTTAAACATAATGCTTCTGAAAGAATGAAAATAACTGATTGTGTTATTGCTGCATCTTTATATTTCAATTAAATTATTGCAAATTGAAAATGGTATAAATTTGTTTACTAGGAAAGTAAATAATATGTTTCAACAAAACAGACACAATACTCATAGCGATAGGCTTAACTCCCACATTGTACTAGTGATTCTTTTTGCTAATTAGTTCTCTCTTCTTCGGTGACATATTCAAAACATTCTATAAGTTCAGATCAGTGTTTATGGTTCAAATATCAACAGAGTCAATCGTAATTAAATTTAATGTTAAATAATCAATCATAATTTCCTAAATCAGTTCATCAGTCTCTTAAATATTGTGACAGATGTTGAATTCCTTAAATTAAAGCGAAGACATATCAACAAAAAAGTCTTTTAAGCGTATTGCTGTCGGATTTGGAAAATCAGAACAAAAATTTGCTAAATCTGGATATATTTAGCCTTTATCGATTTCAGTACCATTAGTGTCCTGTTTCAAACCTCGTCTTGAAAATACTTTCTGGTGTTTCGCTTTTCTGACCTTCTTAGCCTTTCTCTTTAATCTACCTTTTCGGACTTTCTTATCCATTTTTGCTTTCTGAGGAAGCCAAAGGGATGAAGAATTACTGCCACCGCTAGGTAAACAAGAGTCAGTAAAAATGCTGTGTCTTGAAGTAAACGGCTGGCATAATGATGGATTCACTCGATCCGGGCTCGAAAGGCTGCTTCCATTTGCGAAATAGGATGCAGAATTAGATGAGTATTTACTTGATTCTATGGATAAACTGCTTGAGCTGTAATTCACGGATGCGGATTCATGTTGTTCATTAATTTCTTTTCCCTTTTCTCCTTTATATTCTGTTTCAAGGCCCAGGCAGTCCACGGTGCTATGTTTTCGGATAGTTTCTGCTCTTTTATTCAACCTTATGAATTCATGATGAGATTCATAAATGCTTTTTTTATCGCTTTCGTTGAATGTTGAAAGTTCCCACAAGTTAAATGATGAGTCTTTCCTTTCTTTACAGAGCGGATCGGTTAGTGTATGATAATCTAGATAATCCCAAGAGAGATCTGATGCATCAGAAGATTCTGAATCAGCCAAAGACGTAAGATTTTTTTTAATAGTTGTATCATTTACTGGAAAATCCAAATGCGTCGTTTTATAGTCTTGGTCAAGACGAAACATTTCACACTCTTTATCGCAAAGTCGACACAAGAAATCAGAAGTTTTGCCTGTGTGGTCTGTAGAACGGCTTGGTGAAAAATACTGAGGGAAACCTGACGGAGTATTTTTAAGATCTACTGAGAGTTTACAAACAGAAACTTTCGAAGGGGTACAAGCATTAATTTGAAAAAGATCGCAATCACTGCCTGACGTATCAAGGCCAGTGTATTCCACAAACTTAAAAGGAAGTTTATCAAGAATTCCAAATTGTTTCACCCCCATCTTTTTCATTTTGCGTCCCTTCTTTTTCGCCAAACGATAATACACAGCAATGCAAGTAAAGACGACAGCGGAAACAAATGCAATTATTATTCCGTAACTTATGAAAATGATAAAAGCAGAATTATTAGCTTCATTAGAATGCCCATTGTGAACAGAAAGAGTTGAAGGAACAGTCTGGATCATTTCAGGTAGTTTTACTCTATTCGAAATATTCTGATTTTGATCAAAGCTATTAAATTTAAAGCTATTACTTATATTTGCAGAAATGTATCGAAACTCAGTTTGATTTCTGAGATCACTTCTGATCGGTTGAAAATATTCTTCTGAACTTTCTCGAAATTTTTTAATTCCAGTATTTGCCAGTCTAAAACTTTCAGTTGTAGTCAGACTGGATTTGATTGATGGCTTTTTGATCCTAATGCGTTTTAATCTATGCCTTCTGTTTCTTGCGAAATGGGGCATGAAAAAACGTTTTTTATTTCTCATAAGATTGATTTTGCCATGATTTGCTTCTGACCAAGCAGCTTTCCTGGTGAAATGATATTTATTTCTTGCTTCCTTATTTACAGTACGCTCAAGACCAATATTCCAGTCTGTGAAAAAATGTGATTCGACAGATGGTTGTAAATTTTTAACCGCAGCCATTCCCTTTACCACAACTCTTAATAACAGATAGCTTTATTGCCATTTCTTAATACAGAATTCATTTTCACAGAAAATTATCAGCTCGCACGCTGAACTCTAGTAAAAAAATACTCTAATGTGCATATCAACATATTAGTTAAATCTAAAATTAATTGTTAAAAGTTTCATGTTTACAGTATTGTTAGTAGGAATGTTATTAAACAGTAACTTCGTATTGTTGTTTTCGATTGTATTGGAAGCCATTGTTAGAATATTAGTGTAATTTAAAACTACAAAACACAGATTTCAACTTCAAATAATGAACAGAACAAAACCTGAGGACTATTGACAACGAAACCATTTTAACGTTGTGAGAAATGCTTCATGAAATTAACGTATTTAAAGTCATACCACAAAACTGGTTTCAGATTGTCATTATAAAAGATGACAGAAACCAAAAGAAAGATGACAGATATTTCTCCTTATGAATTATTATTCTAAAGAGGCATTAAAAATAATATTTGTATGAAATTCACATTATAATAAATAAGATTTCAAGTGTTTACAATTAAAATAATGCGAGAACTACTTCTTATGCAGTAAATGTTTGTTTATCGCATTATTTCAGTTATTATAGTTAACTTCTGATGGACTCTTAACTTTAAAAAAAAACCTGATGTGCACACCACATGATTTCCTTGTCCGGCCTATTAAATTATACACACATTTTTGCTGATTTTGATTGACGATAACACTTGATGAAGAATTAAATAGAATTTATTTAGCCAGTATTATTCAAGACAGTTCCAAAATCACGTTTACAGATGTCGAAAAACTACAAAAAACACGCTGACACAATCAGCAGCAGAGCTTTCACGCTATCAGGCTATAACGGTGAAGACAGCTTCACGGCAAAGCAGTACAGTTCAGTTCCCGACTCGGTTTGGTCGTTCTCGGAACTCAAAGTACTCTCGAGACTCTCCACGCTACAACTCGCGATGCACTCGATAGCTTCAACGATGTACTAACTCGCGATACACTAAATGACCAACTGGACACTAGACTGACGATAGCCTCAACGATGCACGCTCTCGATTGAACTTCACGATCCGCTGACGATGCACTAGACTATACTGCTACTCCGCGTACAGGCAGGGTTTCCAATAGCTTTTGGCCTGCCTTCGAGAACATTCTGGGCCAAACCGGTAAGAATTCGTTCTAGAAGGTTCTCCATCCGTCTATGGGATATCACCAATTTTGTCGCTAAATGGGCTATTTAGCACCAAATACGGCAACCGTGCCTTCCCTTGCCGTTTTCTGGAAGCACTAAACCCGCTTTGCAAGGAAGCCTTCTTACCGCGGCCGGGCATTTCGTACAATATCAAATACTGTTAGATATTTACAATCATAAACTTATATTACATATTATTAGGTAATTATTGTTAGACAAACTACATACATAAACTGTTATTATATATGTAGTTATATTCGTTATTTAATTTTTTTTGAAAAAACATGCATATTTTCGTCATTTGAAACATTTCTGTAACTGGAAATATGACTACCACCAACGATTGCGAAAACAAGGGGGATGAGTATCTTTCTCTCTTTCTTTTTCTCTCTCTCTCTATATATATATATATTATGTAAATTATCGAAAACATATTTTTCTTCACACATGATCGTGAACGCAATACACGACCCACAATTTTATACAGAAAATCACATTTTAGATAGCGGCGTAGGTAGCAACACGACAAAGAAAAGGGAGCGAAGTAACGTCTTGACAATAAGAAAGCTTAAGCTAAGTTGTGCAACTATCCAATATGGAGGCTCAGCTAGAGAAGGTTTTGGCTTAAGTTAGAAAGGTTTCAGTTCTCAAAATTTCGAGTTCAGGTTCCGAATTAGCTACGTCATTAGCGTTATACAAGCCATGCAAGATGGGTTGATCTAGAAATGATGCAGTACAGAAAAGTTATTACGATTTTTAGAATAGTGAGACGGAATTAAGCGATTACCGCTAGTTTAAATTATAATTTTGATTTACATATATATAGCATTGTTCTAACACTCGTATTTCGATACAAAATCGGACATTGTCTGAAATGACATGCCAATTATTTTTACATATTTCGATTCCAAGACTCATATTATGTCTTCATGTTAAACTTTGTAAAATTTGGGGATAAATTTACGGAGAAATTCAAATTTTATCTTGGCGCATTCATTTTTTTTTCAGTTTGCGCGAAGAATAATTCACTTGGCGAACTTCATAATTCATAATTCATTCTATTTTCCTTTCCTTTTTTTATTGTAGACGAGCCGAAAAAAATCATCGTTCATACTTTCAAATAATTTTAACAATTTGCATAAACCACATTTGACGTTATTATCGTTTATAACAAATATACCAAATTTTAAAATGTGCCAACATGTAAATTCATGTATACCTTAAACTTTGAATAAAAACTTCTATTTTTTTTGCAAGTGTGCCTAGAAATACAGCTACTTTAAGGTGATGTTAAAAATTTCATAGATTCTAATTCAAAATTTTTTTCAAACAAATTTATAAAAATTATTTAAAAATACAAATTTAAAAAAACAAATCATAAAAAATGAGCGAATTTTATTTGAAATGAACTGAACTGTGAAAGGAAGAGTCAAATAAGTTTAATAAAAAAGAGATATTAACAAATATATACCAAATTTGATTAACATTCAGAAGCTGAAATTTTGAGAGCTAATTTTTTAAAATCTGCTCTTGCGAGTTTTACAAATCTAGGCAGTTGGGCATAATTTGAATCATAGAATCGAAATATGGAAAAAACATTGGCATGTCATTTCAGAAAATGTCTGATTTTGTGTCAAAATACCCGTATTAGAACAATGATATATATAAATCTAATATATATATCCTAAGTCAGGCTTTCGAGACATGAAACTAAGTCGCATTTTCCTGACATGAAAAATGCACGCTGAATTTCGTCAATGGGCCTAGTAGAACTGGTGATATAGAATTGTTCCATGCTTTTTTTTTCTTTTTTACGCAGTGTACGACAACAAGTCAACATGAAACAGTCCACTAAATTTTACGACGGAACAGATCGTTGAATATATTTCTTCAGAAAAGTATCTTTAGAACACCGAGTTTTTACTCCCGCGGATGAATATTTCATTATTTCAAACAATGTGTTGAATTCACTTCCGCTCCTTCAATAAATTCTTAAAAATGTTACGCCTCAAAATGTTAAAAGTAGTTAACGACAACACATTAGTAAGCATGTACATGATTATCACAATAGTTCTAACGTCTTTAGTAATTCCGCCTATATTCCATTTTACTTCTGAAAGACGGGAGTTTTTTTATTTGAATGTCTACGTTTTTCAAAAAACTTTCAGCAATGAATCTTTTTCCAACATTTTAAGAAACGTTCACAGAACTTAATTATAAATATTTAAAATTTTCTTACTAAACATTGCCTTAAATTAAGAATTAATCTTTAATGAACTGAATTACCCAAATAAACATTCTGATTTCGGTGACTATCTTATGTGACTGACTGAATTAAGTGAGATATTAAGTAAGGGATTACATTTTTTCTCATTTAAGAATATTTTGAATATCATAATGGAAGGAAAAAGAAAATCAAGTCGACCCTGTTTGGCAGAGATTACGCATACTTCTTTTATCTAACATTATTCACGTAATAATTCGTTAAAAAAGAATGAGGTTTTAAGACTCACAGATATCTTCTACCATATGTCCAATTGAAATCATTTCTTACTTCCTTGTATGAAGTAAAGGAAGTACTGTAATCGCGAAGAACTTCGGGTATCATATTTCAACGGAAATACCCATTTTGATGATTATTTCATGATGTCTGCACGTATGAACCGAATAAAAGGCTCTTTTTTCAAGAATAGATTGTAAACTGGATTTAAAATAGATTCAAAAGGGATTTTTTCGTAACGTCTCTACGTACGTACCTATGTATGCATACATATATACTCTTCCGGTAGGGTAGCTTCCGATCTATGGATCAATTGTCAAACGGAATATATATATATATATACAATGCTGGGCCACCGTAAATACAACACCCTGAAGGAAGCATGCAAATAACATGAAATTTATAACATGCATTAGCGGAGGTGAGATATGCAAATGATTAGAATATCAACGCAGACGCACATCAAGCGAGCCTGTGGCGCCACTTCAAAGCGTTATTTAAGGCTTGGAGTTTTCGAATATTTCAAGTTTGTCAATTGTGTTTTTCTTGTGTTTTTTTTTCAAAAAATGATCAATTATGCCTCGTAGTAAACAGCGATCATCGTTTGATCAAGTATCTGAGTTCGACAGAGGAAGGATAGTGGCCTACCGAGAGTGTGGATTATCTTTCAGGGAAATCGGTAGTCGTGTTGGACGAAACCAAACAACTGTAATGCGGATATGTGATCGTTGGATGCAGAAGGGTACGACGGACCGACGTGTTCCAACGCATCCACCTCAGTGCACCACTTCACGTGATGACAGTAACATTGTGCGCATGGCAGTGACAGATCGCTCAGTCACATCACGAACCATAGCACAGCACATTCACTGTCTGCGCGTACCATTCGACGCCGTTTACAGAAGAGTAGTCTGTCCGAAAGACGTCCATTGCTTCCTCTACCATTGACGCAGAACCACAGAAGTCTCCGCCTCCAATGATGCGATGAAAGAAGGATGTGGACGGCAGAATGAAATGAAATTGCCTTTACTGACGAGTCACGTTCTGTCTGCAACACTAAGATGGTTGGATTGGAGTTTGGAGACACCGTGGAGAGAGGATGCTGAACAGCTGCGTTATGCACCGCCGCACTGGTCATTGCACCGGGTATTATGCTATGGGGTGGTATTGGATATCACTCTCGCACTCCTCTAGCACGCATTGCCGGTACTTGAAACAGACAGCGCTACATCTCCGAGGTAGTGGAGCGAGTTATCCTTCCTAAATAGCCCACAGCCATATTTCAACAGGATAATGCGCGACCATACGTGGCGCGCATTGTCCAAGGGCTCTTCGTCAACCGCCAGGTGAATTGCGTCCCTGTGCGGCTCGCTCGCCGGATCTTTCGCCGATAGAAAACATGTGGTCTATGGTTGCTGAACGATTGACCGAGATTACATCCCAAGCTGCCACACCAGATCAAGTTTGGCAAAGTATGGAAGCTGCTTGGTCTGCTGTACCCCAAAAACACATAAAAAGTCAAATCAATGCAGAGGCGTGTGGCAGCGGTGATCTCCAGCATTGGCGGCTACTCTGGCTACTGATTCTGGAAGGAACCACACATCACAGAAGTCTATAAATTTAATCATTTGATACTTAGTCAACATATTATCTTCTAAATAAATTTTGTTGTGATATCTCTTGTCTTTTTCGGTGTTGCAATTTGGGTGGCCAGCAGTGTATATCGTATAACTCAGAAATGATTAGCCGGAGAACGTTAGAATTTTCTATATAAGACCACTATAACGCTTAGTCGTGTACCTCTCATTTTCTTTCAATCGCAGTACCAAACGCATCTAGTATCTAGCCCGCCGTTTACCTAACTTAACAAGTCCTTACACCGCCTTTATTTTTGCAATCGTTGGTAGCAGTCATATACTTCCAGTACAGAACTGTATTAAATGACGATATTAATGTTTCGGCAAAGTCAAATTAAAAAAAGTCCCACAAACAACGAAATGGAACGTTTAATGCAATTTCAGAGTTTCTATACTTGTACCTGGGAAAGTTTTATACTGGTTATGAAAATATAAAATGTATAAAATGTTTACTTTCGTACAATAAAAATTTATCTGGATATTTAATTTCAAAACTTGCAGTTTTTGATGTCATTTTCAACTTGCATTGAAGGATCGGTTAATTAGTTTAGAATAGCTCGAGGAAATAAGTTTAAATAAAACGTAGCAAAAAATATGTGTGATTTAATAGGCTATACAAGGAAGTTGTGTGGTGTCCACATGAGTTTTTTAATAATAAAAATATATTAATATTACTGTTTCACAAGTATTTGCTTGAATGAAAAAACTTCGTGCGAGACAGAAATTCGCCAAAATTTTTATTTAAATAAAATGTTTATGATTTGGACATCTAGTAGCTTGAAAGCTTTATTGTAATGTTTAATAACAGATTACTATTTTTCAATACCAATTTAGATTACTCTATCTGGAATTTGAAGAATGCGTCTAATTCAAGTAATCTAGGAAATTTTTACTTTATGCAATAGTTTTATTTTGGTATTATTAAAATTTATTCAGCTAAAAATTATAACTAAATATATGAGTATTAGCTACAGTTGGCAGCAACTACAATCTAAATTTTCGGAAATCTTTGATATCTAGTAGCGCTTTTAAAAGATAACTATTATTACTAAGGTAGCAGTTACCAATTATTATGAATCATTCATACTTTCTTCTGTTCCTGAATCTTTTAACTTCAGTGCATTTTTTAATTTTCAGAAAGAAAAGGAGCAAAAAATATAAACAAGAAAACTATAGTTGGGTCTTTTCCGTTAATAAGATAACACGCGCCATACAATTTTCTCTTAAAGAACACACATTTTCGTCATCAACTCATTTCATATGAGGTAACAATTTAAGGGGGCGAAGGATGATGTCTCTTAGAACAGTTATTTTAATAAGGAAAGAGGAAATAGTGTGACAGTCTTTAAAAAGTTTTAAAAGTCTTTAAAAAGTTGAGAAGACTTACTTCGAAAATAAGATACTTTAAGAAATAAGAACAACATATTCAATTTAACTATGGCTAATAAACAACGTAGACATATATAACCTCCTGCAGAAAACAGTTTGACTCATGTTGGCGTATAACAGAATAATCTTTTAAAAGGCTTCTATGTATTTCTTCATAAATCTTCGAAGCTCTTGACAAATATTTGCAATTCTGAAAAAAACTCTTGATTTTTTGGTACATAGACACATTGAGATCAACCTTGTTCCCATTTACATCTGTTTTTCTTTATAGCCCAAAGGGCCCAGAAGGGCTATTAATTTCGTTTTCGCATTTTGCGTCGATTCACTTTCTGTGTTGATTCCCGTTCCAAACTATTGCCACCAAATATTACAGCCCTATGAAATTTTGAATAACATTCTAGAGACATTAAGTATTTTTGAAAACAAGAGAGATTAAAAAATGAGCAAAGCCTTCGCCGGGAATGGAACCACGGACCTCTCGGTTACGCGTCGAGCGTGCTGACCACTACACAGTGCTGACCACTATGATTACGAAGGCATGCGAAGAAGGCGGGAAAAATACTTTATAACGTAATCCTCCACCGAATATGGCTATCTGGAAGCCCTAATTTGGAATTTGGAATTTCTTTTATTATCTATTTCATATTTTATCAGACATTAAAGAATCTTTGATTAACGGACTCAACGATTTCAAATCGAGGAATGGCAACACTGTACGAAAAAAAAACATTTTTATCTTCAGCGCGCGAGACTGTGTATCAGAAATTCTAAAGATAGGTTCATTTTAAAATTATTTTGCGATATTGCTGTTGAATTGAATTTTATGGTTTAAGTGCGAAGAACATCATATTTAATAAATAAAAGTAACACAGAAAACGTTAAAAAAACGCCCCTTGGGCGTAATGTAAAATCTGAAAGCTTTCAGATTTTTTTTGCTGCATTGTTTTAGTTTATGATCGATATTATGCATAATTTTGTTCTTTTTTTCCCCCCTTGAATAATTACTTTGCATTTCTGTCATTGTTCTTCCGGAACAGCGATAGATACCTCAATGCGGTCTTCATACAATTGCGCAAGCATGAAGGACATTTGCAAATGAGCATTCTTTAACAGATCATGTTAAGATTCACGAAGAAACCTTTTCCTAAAGATTTTACCCCCCCCCGGAAGTGAAATAGTAAGGGATTTACGCCAAATAATAACCTTCAATGTATTTCTCTAATGCTTTTAATGTGCCACTCAAACGCTGTTCATCGAATATCGTGTTTGCACTGCGTGAAGCATTTTAAGCATGATTGATGATAAATGAAACGAAAAGTCGCTGAATGTTTCTTCTTGTATCGGATTGGAATTATCTTTTTCTGCGTGAATGCATAACACAACACGACATAACACAATATAACCTTCAGAAAGTAACTAATTCCCTCATTTATGTATACTTAACATTGAAGAATAATCTCTTGTTTGTGGTGCGCAATACAGCAATGAAGAAAGAACGAAGTTTTTAACTTAACAGTATACAATGATCTGTCAGTTACACTAAAAAGCAGCTCTTAAATTATTGCCTGTATCCTTGATGACATATATACAGTTTTCGCATGGGATTTTTAATGAAGACAAATGGAACTGGAATTGGAACTAATATTTCAGTTTAATTGTCAACTACAATTACGTTTTTTCATTATCAACCAGGAACTGTAATTAATCATTGATAGTTTCAAAAATTCTATGAAAATGACAATGAAACTGACAAATTAAATACAGTTTTAAATTTAAGTTAAATGCTTTAAACTAACTAAATTTAAAATAATAACAATTTTAGCGCCACATTTAACTGCTATATTATTTTAGAAGGTATCACCTGATCCTGGTATATCTAGATATCATATATTTGGACATACTACTTCAAAAATCATTTAATATAGAATCAGATAATAGATAGCGAAACATTTACATTATTTACAACGAAAAATAAGGTAAAATAATATTTGCAATAAAAAGAACCACTGACATCCCACGGTCACAAAGAAAATTTTTGATTAAGCATATACCAGAGAATTCTCAAATCTTGAACAAATAGAATGTTATTAAATTACTCGTGTCTAGCGTACGAAAATTAGGAAAATATGGATGTTTTTCATTGGATTTTTTGGGGTTTTCTTTCAGGTTTATGTTAGTGCCAGTAAATTTATCTTTTCTTTTATTGCACGTCTATCTAAAAACTGTTCGACGACGAATAATGCGATCATGAGCATAAAGGCGCATACACACATTTTGGACAGATTTATTTACAAAATTGTTTGAATGAAAATGTGATCCATGCGGATAGGACTTTTTATTTTGTTGTTGTGACTTATCTTACTTTCCTTACAGTAACACTAGAACAAGCCCACAAAATTCATCGTGGCAAGGAGCGCCAGATTGCTCCTGTCATTGGCAAAAGCCTTGAATACCATGTAAATAACAGGACGACTTTGCTCAGTTTCGTCCTTAATTTTGATGGAGATCCCAGGAGGACAAGTCCCAGTGTCTCCTCTTCCTCTTCCTTACCATTAACCTTTCGTGAGGATTTTCGGTTCGCCGCAAATTTAGAGTGCCTCTATGCTGAACAGACACTATACAACATCTACGCCTTCTATGGGATTCGAAGCCGAGTCTTTCGGTACGGCGGCAGTCAACGTCACTGGCATTTTCTCTTTCTGTTTTTCTAAATGCATTCAAACAATTGGGCATCAGATAGCAATCATGGCATACGTATATACGTAAGACGTAAAATTAGAAGAACACTTGCAAAAGTCGTTCAAATTCTTGTGTGTTCCAAATTTATTCTTCAGTCAAGATGATTTTCTAGCTAACATTCTTGTGGACATGTCTAAATGTTTCGTTAAGATTCCAAACAAAATCGAGAAATTTATGGTCTGATAACACATGGTATTTTAAAAAGGTGAATGCGGAACTGAATGTCTGTTGGATAACTGATCTTAAACCAGTCTAAGAAGATTCTAGTGAAAGAAATGATACAAGCATGGCAGGCTTTCCGACTACGACAGTTTTAGTTTCTAAATAAAAATATATGAAACTTAAAAAAAATTTTACACGAATTTCAGAAGGGAAAAAGATCACTCAGAAAAATGTTTTCTGTAACAGGATAAACAAAGAAAAGTATTTTCGAAAGCACGTTTATAAAATTGGAGGGAGGGTAAAAAAGCACAGGTTTAAAACTAACATTTGTAGAAATGCTAAAATTCGAAATTTTTAAATTTAATGAAATTTTCAATTTCATAAAAACCTCTCAAATTCATGTTTTTATAATGGTAAAAAGTGGTTTAAGTTACAGAATTGTGAAAATTTTTTGCAGCGCCGATTTTGTACTTTGACTGTATATGCCAGGAACAATACACCCTCTATGTGATTTTTAGTAGCGTAAGAAGCAACTTGCATATTATTTCGAATTTTCTGCATGAAAACTTAAATTTTCTGCACTACTAAAAGACGCCATGTGACTTAAAATTTTCGCAGTCTAACACCGTCTTATTTAATTCATTTTTAAACTCTAACCTTATGGTTATATAGGACTAGCAATCGAGCCCACCAGTGGCCGAGCGGTAAAATCGCTGAACAGTTCCGATCTGGTAAATCCAGGAAAGCGGGCTCGCTGCATGGGCGTTTTCGTGGTTTTCCTCATGTGTAACAATGTAATGTAACCTCATGTGTACACGAGCCAATTTCCCTTAGAAAGTCCTCCACGAAGGCATCCCTACCTTAGGCAGATAGCCCTCGAGTACTTTGCCATAATAAATTAACCAACTAGCCATGACTAACAATCATGAGATATATAGTAATTTAATACGTATCTTTAGCAAATTTTAACTTTTACAGTGAAAACATAGAGTCAACAAGATTTCTGGAGGGGTATTTCTCGAGCACTTCATTGTGACTTTCTATTTAAGAAATGACTCAGAATCTTTTGATTAAACGGAGTGGTGATCATTACATTACAGACACACATGGAGGAAGCAGTTTAATGATTTACATGTTCTCCATTTAACAGTAAACAGATCCCAGTCCACCTATCCAAATCGGTGGCGAGTAACCTAGGTCAGCTAGATGGTGTCCATCACGAACCATTTTAGAAACACTAGGAGCAGTTGAAGTACGATGACAATGCTTGTTAAATTTATTGTGCTATCGCCAAGAATCAATCGCCAGACTTCATATTATAAGGTTTGAAAGCCGACAACTAAAATACAAAATCCATTTGGGAGAAAAGACTGTTATTTCTCATAAGCTTAGCAGGTAAAGCAAAGAGTAAGCTGGTAAGCATTCATACCAAAATCTCCTCCAGGAAAATTACTTTTAATTCCAGCATCATCTTATTAAACACTTTTAATAAGGCATTAGAATTAATGCCATGCCGTAGACTTTATTAAAACTCAATAATTATTTTACATCAAATCAGGTAATTATTATGCGCAGCACACAGAGAGTATCACATTCATTCTAACTGATCCCAAGACCTTACTTTCGTTTGTATAAGCCTTTCGAGTACTATAGATGTGAAAAGGTTTCAACCCCGCGCACCCAATCAATGTCCTTTCGTAAAAGAATAATGGTGAGTCGAAACAAATTAAGAGCCTACATTGCTCTCTCGGCTGCAATGACAGCAGCTACACGTAATCGGAGTCATTTCTTTTTATTTCGTAAAAAAATACAGAAAACCATGTTAGGAGAGTAATTTTCAGGAAATCATTTTTCACTTCTTGATTGAACAGCATGTTTTCTTCGTAAAAATTTTTTTTCTGAGGGGAAAAATTACTTTTAGTGCTCTTAATCTTCAAATAAAAGGAAAGGAAAAAAGTTGTCATGTGCTACGTATATATTTAGGCTCAGCTACGAAATCCATCTCCAGTCTTTTTATTTTTTTAAACACTTTAATGGCAACTTACGAAATCATACCCCGATAGGATACTCAGTCACCAAGCGTTAAGTAACGGTTTCCAGAAAAAAATAAGGAAATGAAAGCTGATAACTGGAGGGAGGATACAACTTAGTATATACAGTTTATAGAACTATATATTATTCTTTGTAATTTACGTCTGCAGTTAAACGCACGTGACTATGAAATAGAAGTGACTGTAGCGTCATCTGCGGGAAAAATTATAAAGGTTATCATATCTGACTGTATAATGAAAACGTAAATGAAGCTGAGAATTTGCAAAGAAGTTCAGCATGGGGCGATCATTGTGAACTAACGTTGAGAAATGCAGTAATTACTAGTTGATTAATTACACCTCTGAATATAAATTGATAACAGAATACATTGCTTTGGTATAACATCACAAATATTTCCATATTTGATACTATTTACACGTAAGCTGTACAACAATATAAAAGAAAATTTTAATTAATACTTTAGGTACTTATGTAGTACCGCAACCACCTTGGCACAATTTGGCAATTTTTTACAGAAGAAAAAGATGTTTTTGTGAATCTTCGGATTGCACCTTAAGATGAATATAGCTATCTAAAGAACTGTTATGGTTACCAGAATTTGGCGATTTCTGAAACCAATTTATCTAAGGTGGTTGCGATAATACGGAAGTATCCTACTGTAAGCATTTTAGATAAAACACCGCCAATCTGCTATTATTAATGTATGTGTGTATCCAGAATTTAACATTTAGCAATGATTATATTTTGTCACAAACGTCTAAAAAAGTATCAGTGTTGTAAAATGTAATGCCTAATCAATTTTTGAATAAGAAGTTCGACGGTACGGTTAAAGCCACCTGTTTGTATATTTCCTTATTGTGTTTTATTTAAAAAAGGATCTCTGATTGCCTACAACTACCAGTTATTAGCCCAAAGAGCGTTAGCCCAGAAGGGCTATTAATTTCATTTTGCGTTGATTTACTTTTCAAACTGTTGTCACCAAATATTACAGCCCTGTATTATAGTTAAAGAAATTAAATAATGAAGAATCTGCATAAATGTGTGTATGTTTCTCGCATTGTGGTAAAACAACGGTACCTACAGCCATCCAATTTTGGATAACGTAATCCTCCACCGAATATAGGTATCTGAAAGCCCTAATGTGGAATCTGGAATTTGTTTTATTATAGATTTCATATTTTGTCATACATTAAAGAATTTATGATTAACAAACTCAATGATTTCAAACAGAGGAATGCCAACATTGTACGAAAAAAAATATTTTTATCTCCAGCGTGCGAGACTGTGTATCGGAAATTCTAAAGATATGCTCATTTTAAAATTATTTTCCGATATTTCTGTTGAATTTAATTTTATGGTTTAAGTGCGAAGAACATGATATTTAATAAATAAAAGTAACACACAAAATGTTAAAAAACCACCCCTTTGGGGTTTCAGATTTTTTTTATAAAAAATAATCTCCAGCAAATACAGCCGTTATTCTGAAGTTTTTCATCATCGAACTAATTTTTTTTACCTACACACACGCATAATAATGTGTCATAATACATTAATCGCATTATGCATAATACATATAATACCGAAATACACACCCATACACGTGTGTGTGCCTATAATGTTTAATGTTTATATATATATAGAAGCATTCTAGTTGGAAATTTCTAAAAGATGAAGAGTTCTGGGAAGAAATTTGAATATATGGTAAACAGGATAGAACATCTGACAAAGAAGGAAAATGAGATAACTAAAAATAAAAGGAAAGGAAATTTATTTCGACATCAGACTCCACTGGACTCAAAGAAAGATGACTTCGTGAATTCGGAAATTTATCTAGAAATCTTTTATTTAAATCAGTGTTAGCAAGAGAAAGCATTAAATGCCTCACACCAAAATCGAAACTGTTTTCTTCCAGGCTGTAGCAAAGACAGCTATGGCATTTTTCTTTCATAAAAGAAAATCTTTTCCACGGAATTATCAAAAAGAAAAGCTTATAATCTTTGTACAAAACGAAAACAACTTGTTGTAAGTACTTTCTTAATAATTTATTCAGTTTTTTAAAGTGTTTAATAAGACATTTTGTTTGATTCCATTTTAACTAGTAACGTATAAACTGCTCAAATAATGGATAATCTAAGTTCAGTCAATTATTCTAACTAATGCAAAAATGATCGAGCCTTGCATTTTCTATCATTTCGGTGTCAAAATGCAATCTGTAGGAATAAATTACAGTTTCATTTTTAGATTTCAGAAAATTTTATCATCATCATTTCTTAGCTAATGCTATTTTATACGTGGTAAAGAGGCTGTTTGTTCATAAATTTTTAGACGATTTTTCTTCGATATAAAAACATTCCTCAGCTTGGAAACGTTTTTGAAAGTATTAATAATCATCTGGTACTTGACAGTTTTGTTCACATGCAAAATGGGAGTTTAGAATGAGCAATGAATAGAAAGCTATGTCTGCGCTCTTTCCGAAGAAAATTATTCGTATCTAGTTATTACAGAACGCCGTGAAAGCCATGGTGTTTCGATATCTGAAGCTGCGATATGTAATATTGTCAATAAGAAAAGGGGAAAAAAAGTCAAAGTTTTGTTTCAAGTGGAAACATTGTTTCAAATATATACCCAAGGAAAAAAAACGGAATGTTTCGAATTTTGCGAAGGCAAGATCTTTAAAGAAATTCCGTTAAGTCAAAGGAAAGTAGCAAAATCACTATAATGCTGACTGTCAACTATAGACAAAGTTATTAATGCTGATCTGAAACTTAAGAAGGTGAAAAAACAGAATATATGTCGTCTTTCTCTACGCCATAACGCCGAACCGGCTGAAGAATTCTTTAAAAGAAACATTTATCTTGACAGAAATGGAAAAGCGTTGTTATAATAGATGAATCTTGGGTGTATTTAAATGATCGCAATAAAAAAGGCTCCATTATTATCATCAAAGAAGTTAAAAATATTTTAAAACATGGTTCAAAGATTCTAAAGCAAGTTTTTCAAAGGGATTTATGATTGTTGCTGGTTTTTCGTAGAACAGCAAATTAAAAATAGAGAGAGTGCAGAAAAATGTTAAGATCAATTCCACATATTTTGAAGAACATATCTGATATCCAGTTTTCAAATATGAAAAACCTTCTCTTTAACCACAGTGCCATCAGTCAGTAGAACTGCATTATGACATAGTAAGCAGCCACTCGTTAAAATTCACTGTTGAACTCCTAAAAAAATGGAACAAGAAACAGGTATCAAGCCCCTAGCCTACACTTATATCTTTATTAAATATTGTGATGTATCACACATAGATTTTTGCGCTTATGGACTTTTAAAAAGCGGATTGTGCAAATGTCGACCTATACCCTTCTTAGGCTTCGGAAAGCTATTCAAGAGGAATTGGATAAAATACTTCTTCCGATTTTACAAAAGGCCTATTGGTTTTGAAATTACGATGCAGAAAGTGAAGAATAAGAATTATCAAACAGAACATTTAAAACACAAAAATCATAGGTAAATATTTCTATAAATACAAGGAAAATCGTGAACAAAATGTGCGAACAGGCTCTGTACTTACATTTCCAAATAACGCTACGTTCTCTGTATTTCATTATTTAAAGAATTAAAAGTATATGCTTTTGTAGTTTGACGGGGAGTAACATATCTATCTGAAAATTCGAAAATTCGCAGTTAACTCAGAGAAAGAACATGGCTAATTTTTAATCTAACATCATTCCTAAACTCCTCTCTTTAAGCAAGTACAGACTAATTTTTCAGAATTACTTCGCTCTCAGGATGTTCTTTTTCCAGAAATCCTAGGCAATAGAGTAGCCTCCGGGAGGCGCAGGAATTAAAATAAAAGCAAACATGAATAAGAACTTTAAAATTCTTCATAAATTAAACTAAACTCAGTGGCGCAACAGCTGTAGTGGGCCGCGGCCTGCAAAGCCCTTTTTCTGCCTTCTTGACCTTTTGAACCCCGGAGTGCACCAGTATATAACCCTGGGCAAGTGGCTAGCTTGTCGCAGGAAGCCAGGTTTTATGAGTACCAAGCGAACTTGGTACTCATTTTATCGACCCACTTAAGGAATAAAAGGCTGAGTCAACCTTGTCCAGCTCGGGGATCGAACCCCGGATCTGTGGTGCAGCTCCGCGACGCGATAGCCACTTCGCCACCGGGCGGTCAAAAAAATCTCCATATCTGATATAAAAAAGACGTATTATCTCTGTTCAGACTGAAACTTCATTCTTGCATATACCACTAGCAACAGCTATTATTATTGGAATTTTCTGCCAAATATACACTTCATTACCGAGAGAATCACCCTTACAGAAGAATGCAATATACAGAGTTGCTTATTCATCTTCGTATAGTGGTGAGATGGCCAACTTCGTGGAAGCTATTAACTTGCAAGAGAATCTAACGGAATTCTAGGCAACGAATTAATATTGTGCTGGTTTGAATCTTACGGAGGAAACCGGTTATATTGAAAGCGTGATTGCTTCTGGGAAAAGAAAATAAATCATCATAACCTCGTCTGTTTATATGAGCTGAGTTGTAACACTTCACATATTGATTTCATACAGAAGTTTTTTGACACGCATAACATGCAATCAAGCTCACAGCATAGTAAGATCATACGTTTATTACATACATTCACATTTTGTGCATGTAGGTAGATTACAATAGCGCTTCGAGTTTTCTTGGGGATAAGAATGCGAGCCGAAATGGACGATCTTACATTGTCAGGAACGATAACGAGATATAAATGATGTCAATATTCCAGAATTTTCTTTCATTTTCGTTACAATGAATCAAGGAAGATCACTGCACGCATCATCCTAGAAGAAGATTGGGCATGATAGCAAAAAAGGTGTTAATGTCTTCACGTCATGCAAACTATAATGTCCGATCTTATGGAAGATGATAGATTGGATCTAGCGAGATTAAAGTTATTGTGTTGAAGACTGATATGTTAGTCAATGTAGTTCAATTTTTTTTTGCAAACCGTACATCATTTACTGTTCGTTCTCCTCTAAGGAGAACATATTTCTGCATATTCGTATCAAATCGCGTACACTTTATACTCCCAGCATGAAAAAAAAAACTGTGCATTAATTGAACTATCCAATATTATAAAGACTTGATTGATTCTGTAAAACAAAATGAAGTGAAAAGAGAGAAATCCATGAGCTGTGGCTAATTTTTAAGAGAATTTAAAGCAAGGAACTAGATAATTACCACTATAATTTCTGTAAAGATTTTAAGAAAATCAATTTAATATTCAATTTTTTAAACATATCGTAAGCATCACTCCAGCTCCATGAACCTGCTGAATCGTTATTTTCTGAAAAGCATATTTTAAAACGAAAAACAGAATCGTGGTACATCGTGTTAGAAATAAAGACTATAAAAAATTCAAGCCTTGACTACTATTATCTATTTAGATTTCTAAATTAGTTTTGGCGGAACTCAGAGAATTTTTTGATATTTCCGAATATTAAATAAATCCATGGACTTCAGACATTACCCCTGTTTTTTCTTATTTTAACCATAAAGTTTGATCAATTTTCGTATTAAAAAAATTTAATGCTGCCATCATTAGGACTGGCATTGTATGATGGCGACGCATTCAAGGATTAGCAGCCATGAATGTAGGGATGAACCCTACCTTCCATGAGCCTACCTTCCATGAAGGTAGAGATGCTTTCATTCAAGGATTACCAGGCATGAATGTAGGGATGAACCCTACCTTCCAGGTGGGGTGGTCATGGAAGTTCCGTCCATGAAGTTAGGGATGGCTTCACGGAAGGACCCACCAACGGCTGAGCGGTAAAGGCTCTAAACACTGGTAATTCGGTCTGGGGTTCGAATCCCGGCCCATGGGCTGACTGCATGGGCGTTTTCGCGGTTTTCCCCATGTGTAAGGTGTATACGAACCAGTTTCCATTAGAAAATCCTCCACGAAGTTATCCGTCTCCTTAGATTAGATAGCCTTCGAGTGGCGTAATCAAATAAACGAAACCAAGACTTCATGGACGACATTATAAGGAAAACTGCCTTGTGTTCACGTTACCCTTAGAGGAAACTTCGAAAATTCTCACCTACCAGCTCATTCGCCAGAATTTAGCTAAGTCGAACTATCAGTGTCCAGCGATTTTACCACTCAGCTACTAGTGGGCTCTTGCTTTGATTAAAAATCAGGCAAGTAAAAAACTGTAAAATAATTTTATTCCGAGATACAAATAAGAATGAAATCATACACGCGGAGTTTTTGTTTATTAGCAACTAACCGGACTTCACACTTTCTCTTAAATCATGATTTACATTCTTTACTATTTGGGGGTTAAAATTAATATTACAAAGCAGATGCAATCTATGTTATTTGTAAATATTAATTTCACAATTTAATTCTCATAATGATAAATAGAGTCAGTTGCTGTTTCTTGGTGTTTCTTTGTGTGTTACGTAGACTTACTTTTCTTAAAATGAAAAGGTAATTAATTAGCAGTTAAATCTCACACGTCCTGATAATTCTATAATCGTTAAATGAATTGCTTCTTTTTCTTGAATTATACATAAATAAATACACGTATACGTATTATAACTGGGGAAACCTTGGCATTCAGCAATAGGTTAAGATTAATTTCACTACCGCTATTAAGGCTAGATAATATTTTAAAGCACTGGTCTCAAACTCTCGGCCTCCGAAGCAATTTTATGCGGCCTGAGAATATATTTTAATTTTGTATATTTGTTGCAAATACCTGCTTATAGTTTTAGAGTGAGGTAGATATTGATTGAACTCCTATGCGCGATTGCTACCGCAAGAAAAAAGAGTAGAGTGAATAGGTTTGAATTTTGTTCGTATGCTTTTTGCCAGGCCACGTGACTAGGATAAGGTACGAGAATTTCCCATGCTGGTACAATCGACAAATTTAATTTGCTAGTTAACAGCTAGTGGGGCTGGTTATTTTAACGCTTCTGGTTTTCTAGCTTAGGTTATACGTAAGTTAGATATTTAGTGGCTAATCAACATATTGGGATTAATATTTAACTGCCAGTATGTTTTAGTTACCAAGTTATAACCAATAAAAATTTCTTGCAGGTACCAAACTTTAGATTTCAGGTAGAAAGTAAATATAAATTTAGACTTTTTTCCTTTGGGTTATTACTATTATTGTTTACATGTGTTTTGATAAATATTTAATTAGTGACATTGAAATTTATTTTTTTTTAATTTTCTTATCTTTTCATTTCTTTTCTTTCTTTTTTTTAATTAAGAATGCTTTTAATTTCATTAAAAGATATTCCGGTCCATCAGTTGCTTTGAAATCGCGAATTCGGTGTGCATACAATTTGAGTTTGAAATCAATGTTTTAAGGGATATATGAATATTTCATTAACTCAGCGTCAGTCTTTCATCACAGTTCCATTAAAATTTAAAAAAAAAAAAACAAAAATTAATTCATCATTCCGAAAACTTTCCAATAATTCCCTTTTCCTCGATTTTAGTATGTGGAAACATTTACACAATAAAAGTGATGAAATTTAACGTAACGCTGAGAACAAAGTTAAGGAAAATTTGCAACGTAACTTAGTAATACTTTTAACAGTCTTTAAAATTAGCATAAGAAAATGGTGGTGTGATTAAAAATTCCGGAAATACTAAGCAATGAATTTTAGATTTGAAATAATGACGAACGTAATTAAATCAACAAGAATAGCAAATTTCTTAGAAACTGCAACGTACGTTATTACTTCTAGCAGACTTAATTATCTTATCTTTAAATTGGAAAATGATCAGATTTGAGCTTTAATCATGAGGTAATTTATGTTAGCGAAAAGCTTTGCAAAGTATAGATAGTGTGATCAAAGAGGGGAAATAAAGCTTTTATTAAATATCATAAAAATTGCTTGAAAGGAAATAATAATTCTTTTACTTAATATTAGCTTAATAATAAAATATATTTTAAATAATGTATGTGAATGTAAGTTTATATTCTACGTATCTTTATACCAGGTTTATTTTTTAGTTAAGGTCCGTTTTCAGTTAAAAAAACAAGTAAAAATGTTACAGATTTATTTCTTTTCTGAATTTACATACAGTTCAGTATTTTTTTTGTAGTTTAAGCATTTATCGCAAGAACAACGAGTTTTTTGATACCTTCCTTATAGAATTGTACCTCCGGTGACGGAAGCCAGTTATTCACTGTGGTTTCACTTCTCTCTCAGTAGTTTTCATTTCTCCATGCCATTTCCTCAAATATCTTGTTTGTAAGATTTCCCATCTTGATCGGCTGAGTGGTTAGCGATGCCGGCTGCCGGATCACTAGGGCCGGGGTTCGAATCCTTGAGAAGTTATGGACCTTTGTAAGTGTATAGTGTCTATGCGGCATGCGAGTACATAACATAAAGGCGAGCCGGAAGTCATCTGAAGCGCTTGTTGAAGGGGTAAAACGGGTGGGAGGCTTTACGACCCGTCACCCAGGGATCACCATCACCCAGGGAGCAGGGTCACTTCATCAAAATTGGAGCGCAGGTGCACAAAAAGTGCGGTGAAACTATACCTGTACAACCAACTGTAAAATTCTGGTGCCTGGACTTCTTTTATATGTACCTGTTCTATACGTATTATCTTTCTGCACCAAATCATCAATGCACTCTGATTGGTCATCTATAGTGTGATTGGCTATGGAAATTTTGCGATCTGCCACCCAGCCGGTATAGCGGTTAGGGACTCCGATTGCCGTACCGATGGGCCCGAGTCTGAATCCCGGAGAAGGCACGGTTATAACTGTTCGTCCCTTCATAGGAGCCAACAGTGGCCACCTACGAGGTGTTTTCATAATGAAATGGCCACCATTTCCGGACCTTGTAGCAGCGCAAGGCTAATGGTAACTAAATAAAGCACCCGGCCACTAAAATAAATAAAGCGACCTTCCTTGCTTGAACAATCTCATCCGACTTCGCAACTTCCTATCACTCGTTTTATTTTCGCAGTACACTTCACATATCTGAGGATGAATATCCGCAGCTTTTACATGTTTTTTTCTGCAAAGAAGCGGATAACTGCTCGTATTTCACAGTCGTTGGAGCGTTCGATTTTCTTAAACATTTTAACCTCATACTTCCAGATCAAGAGATTATCAGATCTTTAATGTAATTTAATACCTTATATTAAAAATTTAATGTCTCATGAAATAGCACCTTCTGCTAAGCAGTATAAATGGTAAATGGTCTGCTTGCGTTAGGTAAGGTAACAGTTCCAAAAATGTCAAATACTTTACCATAGTCACTTGCAGTATAAAAACATAACAAAGATGCAGATTAAGAAGGACGATATTGCTTTTAAATCGCTCACAAATAAAAAAATTAAGTAGTGTAATATAATTTCAGTTTAAACGTTAAATAAGTAATGTAGTACAAATAATGCATAGTAGTTTTAAGTTTGAAAATGAATTAAATATCACATGTTATAGAGATTAGTAACACTTCTGATAACTGGTAGTTTGCTAGGCTGTACGGATAACTGCTTAAACATTTTACACCTAGTAGAATGAGAATAATTAAAGTTACAGAGATGAGGTGGTATACTGTAACGCACAACAAGCGGAAAAATTGAAATATTTCAGATATTTCTGCAGACATTTCTAACATCTGAATTCTACATACATTTCTGACATCAAAATAAGGGATACCAAATATAATATTTTGTTAATTCATTCTAACCATTCGAAGGAAAAACGTTTTGCTGCGAAGTCAGCCATCTTTAAAATGTGATATAAGAATTTTGTATTTGTAAACCTGAAGAAAATAAACGTTGTGTTTTCAGGAAAATATTTTCTGCAGCAAAGGCTAACAGCAGAAAATGTAACGTACCTTGTTTTCATGTAAATTGTTTTCAATGTTGGAAGAAAAGAATGTTTTTAATCCGATTTTGTAGCGTTACACCCAGCGCCAAGAATTCCACAGCTTTCTTTTCGTATATTTATTTGATATTATTTCTTTTCTTTCTAAGGCTTTGATTCCCTAAAAGGCGGTCTGACTTTTTATTTACTTCTTTTAAGGGTTAAATTCAAGGTGGTTTTCTACATTTTGTTGACTCTGAATAAAATGTGGTAAGATTCTTTTATACCAGAAGATTCCTTCTTAAATTTTATTATATTTGTTTACTGGAATATTTCAAAAGTCTGCTAAGCCTAACTTAATTCAAATTTCTTTCCACTCTTCTGTGTTATCTTAGATTTTATACTTTTTGGGATGGATCGGATTGGCAAAAGAACTCCAAGAAAAATTGGAAAGCGTGTTTCGATTTCTTAAAGAAATTTCTAAGGGAAAGATTTGCGGGAAATAAATAATGAAAACAGTGTAGAAGAGAAATTTCTCTTCTATTTAAAATGGTTAAGCCTGTTGTTTGGGAACATTGGATGTACATCAGTAAAGAATTGCATTCAGATATTAATAAGCCGTAGTTGGATATAGAGGTAATTTTTCGTTAAAATACAATAACTACAACTGTGGTAGATATAAGTTTTTTAATAAAATAAAAGTAAAGACACATAGAAAACTGCGCTGTTAATATGCATATTAACATATACGCTATATGAAATGATCAACGCAAATAAAAAAGGAAAATTGCCAAAATATCAGTAACAATAACAAATTAATGAAGAGGCTAACGTCCGGCTTCTGGGCTAACGTCCTTTCAGCTAACAATGTCCAAATCCTGCTTCTCCCCCCAAAATTCTCGAACCCTTTCTGGACAGTTTATTCTTCCTCTATCAGAATGATTTATCAACTTCATATACATAACGCACCATAGAAACTGTAAATAACGGAACAATATAGGAATAAACTGTTACAAACTTTGTGGTCTTTAATGAGTGGTAAATGAAATATTTCATTTATCAGAAATTGTTTGGGTAAATGTTGACGGAAACTTTCTTATTAAATCCTATTAAATATGTGTATAGCACACATTGCCTTGCAAGTGGTCTCTGCCATGGGAGAAGGTCTTGAAAGAATGCCTCTTTTCTCCATACAGATTCTTAAGATTACTGTCTGTGGCAGTCGTAATTTTTTCTGGAAGCATTGTTAATCTCAATTATGTATTGTCTAATTGTTCAGTAACCCAAGTGAGGAATAATTTAATCAACCAAAATTCAGCACCACGTCTACTTGTTCTTGGCGGAGCACGGAGATTTTGAGGACATTTGATTACGTAAGCATTTGATATGAGACAATATCAGTTTTCTAGAAAATCTGTCATTCATTCTCAATCCGTACCACAGATTTTGAGTTCAGGTTTCTACAAACCTCCATGTAATTTTGTCTTTACTTATAACGCTTACAATTCAGTTTTTTTCATGATTTCTAAACAAATACAAAATCTATTTCAAAGATGATTTTTAATTGTTTTGCCCATCTTAAAGTGAGAACAGAAATCAAATTTGTCCAAATATCTAAAAATGCATATTTGCATTTTAAAGTTTCAGAAAAGTCCTTTGTTAGAACACTTTACTATCCATAATAGACAGACACAAATATTATTAAACTCAAAAATTATCTTCTGCATTTCTGCAGGCTTTTATTTCCGCCGCTAAGAGAAAGACAGGAATCAGCAGAACTTGAAAGTAAATCCAGGTCATTATTTTTAAACAAATTTTATTACCATTTCCCGCAACCATGTTAAAAATATTCTTCTTATTAAAATGCAAAAATGTATCAGTGTAAGAACTTTATCTTGTTACCTAAAATTTCATGCAGGTAAGCGTATTAAATTTATTTATTCCAGCTTTTTAAATTTGATTTTGTACATGCGATTATTTTACCCGTTTAAATGTAATGCTAATAAACAGTGTGAATTATCAATGCTGTGAGCATAATTTGCAGGTTTGATGTTTATTTTATTAACGTTAAATATGTGAAAGAATAAATTGAAAACAAAAAAAAAGTACATTCTACAGGATTTGGTAAAAGAAAAGAGATATTCAAACGTTTTATCATTATTTATTCAAGCTTAGTTGAGCAGTTGGATTAAAAAATATTTAAACATATGTAAGGGATCATTTAAAGACAATATGTGCTTCTTTTGTAATCAATTTAATTAACTTCTTAACTGTTAGGACAATTAATGACGCCATACATTTTGCACAAGCCCGCGGAATCTAACTTTCCTATCCATACGTTGTTTTCTTCATCAAAGAATAAAAATTTCTGCTTTCCAGAAATGGTATTTAAATGACATTTACCTAATTGACGTAATTGTTGACCTGAAAGCATGGTCGCAAGGTGTAAACTTTGTATACAGATGAGGGGGGATCACATACCCTATTAATGTCCTTTTTTTCATTTTATACTGTTAATTTTCACTTTATACATAACTCTGTTTAAGTCTCCAGTATGTCACTATCTGATAATTTACAAAAAATTTAATATTGTTTTCATTTCTGAGTATAATTATTGATTTTGTTTTATGCGTAAATATATATGCTACTTTCCTGCCGAATTTTGTGTCAATCAAAGCAGTATTTGTTGATTTTTTTGGATTTTACATCTTCGTGCTTAACTTTTGGAAGTGAGTGTATATTCCTACTCTGTTAACCGGCTCAGCGAACTTAGGTTTTTTATTTTTATATGTTGGAAAATTGTTTTAAAATTTTATTTTAAAACTTTTTTGAGTTCCGTGTTATTTCACTGAAAAACTAAAACGGAGCCTAATATACTGTTTTCACGGAACCAGAATTTAGCATTGAAGTAATCGTTAGGTTCTGAATTATTTAAATTGGCAGATGGCAAGATTTTGCATGAAAATTTAGCAGTTATCATAGGTAATGTTTTCACAATTAACGCGTATAAAATTTCACTCCTGTGTTGGAATGGCAATCTAATACAAAATATTACTAACAGCGATACGAGCATTGGTGCAATGTTTGCAAATTAAAGCATGAAAACGGATATAAATAGCTGTGAGACACATGAAAGCATATCCAAAACCACTGTAAGACAGACTTTAAAAAACAATAACATTAAGTCAAACATTTCACATCAGCAGTGAACTTAAAAAGATTATTTTCATGGTCTAGTTTGTTTAATGTGCTTACGGCAAAGCCTCGAGGGCTATCTGTCTAAGGCAAAGGACGACTTCGTGGAGGACGTTCTAAGGGAAACTGACTCGTACATACGTACCACATGGGGAAACCCACGAAAGCGCCGATGCAGCCGGCTCGTTCGCGGGATCTGAACTACCAGTGCTTAACGACTTTACCGTTCGGCCTCTGGTGGGCTTAGTAGTTTCATGCATTGGAGTGAAATAAAGAAGATCGTTTTTGAACTTCTTTTTGAAGATAAATATTACTTGCGTATAGCTAAATCTTCGGATCTTATTGAACTTATCACTGATGCCTAACGGCAGAGGAGTTTTAAGCATTTTTCCTACGATTATATTTATTTTTAGGAATCCACAAGAAGTACCAAATCTTATACACACCACATACGCTAACTCTAGTTTAAGAATATTAACTTTTAATTTCCTTAATAATAAATTTAGTGTAATTGTCAAAGAACAGTTTTAGAATGATATTTTATTATCCTTTTCCGGTTGGTTCTAGGTTTTAGTATTCACAATCCGTTTCATTAAATTTCGTGCGCTGTTTTACTGCTAGTCATCATATTTATTCCAATATTTTTTAATTCGCAAAATATTTTCAGGGGATATGTGTGCTTTACCTTTAGTTATGATTCTTCTTTACATGTATAGAGAAACAATTTTGTACTGAAATTTTGTAAGAACAAGTGCATAGTTGCTATAAATTACGCTACTTCTCACATGTAGGTATTCATACCTTCGAAATCACGCTAAGCTTAATTGCCAGAGATTAGAAACTCGGACTAGGTTAGTCAAGAAAAGACTTGCACTTTTTTTTCTCTGAAATTGTTTTCCGCATGCCTTGAGGCTCCATTACAATAAGTAATCACTTCTTAATTGCTCAATACCATAAGAAGTTTTCTTGCTGTTATTTAATATTTTTGATGTCATCAAAAACTCTTTCTTATTATAAATCTCAGTATACTAAAAATAACTGAAAAAAAAATTTGTTATGTAGATGCACAGGCGTTCAATTTAAGGAATGTAAAAAACAAAAAGAATTACAAATTCTAATACCTGTTGCATAACCTATAATTCATAATTAAATAACTTTACATTAAAATGATACATATGATTATCTGCTATTGTTATGAAAGTTATTAGCTAATACAATAGTTTGTCGTAGATTGCCCCGTATTCAAATTAGAAAATAAAAATAGAAATACTTGCACTTTCTTATCTGCTCAAAATTTACTTAACAACGGCAAAATACTAAGAAAATAAGTACGCATTACCATACGAAAAATAAGTAACTAGAGCAAAACATAGTTTATATATGTTTTTAAATTATTATACACACTGAGACAAATTGAAAGCGACAAGCAATGAAAATTACTTCTTCGAACGCAGACGTTGTTGCTGTTGTTGTAACTGACTAATCTTGTTCGTCTGAAATCACAGCAAGCCCACGTAATTCATCGTGGCAAGGAGTGAAGATTGCGCCTGTCGTTGTCAAAAGCCTTGGGTGCTGTACAGGTGACAGTACGACTTTGCTCCGTTCCGCCCCCCCACTTTTGAAGAAGGGCGCCCCGGAAGGATGGATCTGAGGGCCTCCCATCCTTCTTCCCCTACCACAACCTCTAGAGAGGATTTTCAGCTCGCCGCATATTTTGGGTGCGCCCATGCCGCACAGACACTATACATTTACAAACATCCATACCTCCTCCGGGATTAAAAGCCAGGCCCTTCTATACAATAGCCAGAGTCACTCACCACTATCCCGGTTCGATGGTAGAAGAAAATAATAACAGTTGATATATAAAAATAAAACTTTTGTATAGAATTTATAGGTCATCACTTTGTGGTGCAATGCCATGTTTTTTCTTGATATTCATACAGTTGTTGTTGTTTAAACATGATGTTTGCCTGTCTTACGTAAATAGTGGATTTATGAGATTATCCTCTCATCACTCGTTAATTTTATATTGAAATAATGGAATAATTATAATAATTATTTGCAATTAGTGTTATATATAACGATAACAGGAAAAGGATACATTAACGAGTACAATACAAGTAAATCACCGCACGCTGTAATTGACTGGAGTATATCATTTAGAAACTGATTATTTTTTAAGTTATCAGGATGAACACCGCACATTTAAAGATTTGAAATCGCTTTTTTTAATACGTCACTGTATATGAATCATATCAAATTTATACATACATTGTAAATTATTTTTATTGATTAATATTTTGCTCACAATCACCATTATTATTATACTGCTTGGCAAAATCTGAAGGCATGTCTCTCGTAATAAGACAGGCAAATTCCAAATTCAACTGGATAGTTTTTTAGCTTTTAGGTACAGGCATGTATGGAATTAATGCAGAATGAGTAAAACGGTATCAAGCAAGATGAATATATTTTAAAAAAATTACATTCAATGAAACTGCTAGTTTTCTGTTAAGAAAATAATTTTAGTTAGGATTAGTTAGTTGCATTAAGACTTATGCTAAAGCACTTAACAAACCTAAATTTTAGTTGAGTTGAGAGTTAAGATGCAAAGTTAAAAATCAATTTGCAATATTCCAGCATTTTAATGAATATATTATAAATGCAACTACGCAACTATTATAACTACGCAATGCTATAGAAAGTCTGTCAACATATATGATGAATGCAAATGCGAAAAAAAAAAGAAGCGTAAATCCTAGGAACATACTTGTTGTTTTTCCTTATTTAAAAAATGCTCTTTTCTCTCTCTCTTTTTTCTAATTTATTCTTCTAATCTTAATGCTGAAACGTTAAAGTTATATAAGAGCCCAAAAGATTTTCCAAAAGAGCAGTAAGCGAATAACTAGAAAACGCGGAGATATCTTTTTCTCTTTCAAAATAAAATATGTTCTTTGCGCAATATTTTTTCCCCTGGAAATGTCAATTGCCCAAACTGGCAGTTCAAGAGCGTGAAAAACAAACACTTATGGAACGAAAAATTGTAACTTGGATGACGTGACGAAAATAATGGCCTGAAGTTACTTTGTAAAATGTGGCAACTCTCTTTAAAGAAGTCGCTTTACGATCACTGCAACATTCTTCTCGATACTTTCTGAAACTCATTTAAAATAAGAAAAGAATAAGCCTTCTCTTGACGGTCTGCGCTAGAAATGGGATAAAGAAAACGTTTTATTTCAGAAATAAGTGGTTTAGTTTCAACAATGGCGAAAACTTTTAACATTCAGAATTTTATTGAAGAAAATTTTAGTTACGTTAGTTAGGCGACGAAATAATGCATCTTAATAAAATAGAAAATATAAATACATTAATGATTTACCTTAGTAAACATTATCATTAACTGTAAATTTATAATTTTTTTAGACTGATTCAGAAATTTGTTTAGCTCAAATTTTTTACCATTCCTCTATCATAATAGTTTACTTGAAGTAACGGGTTGCCAAGAAAGTAGTTTCTTTTTTTAATGTAAAATGAAACTCAGTTTTTTCTATAAAAAATTAGCTTTAATCAATCAGATATCTTTCATTGTGCTCAATGAGCTTTTGCCATCTGCCTGGTAATTTTATGATTCTTCGCTTGTCAAACTTCTGGTCTTTATCAAGAAAAACCTCAACCAAGTGCCATTTCAGGTCATCGTCGTTACTGAAATATTTACCATTCAAAAAGTTTTAATCTTTGAAATAAATCATAATCCGATGATACACGGTTTGCGCTATATAGGGGACGGAACATCACTTCTCAACCAAGTTCCAGTAATTTCGTACGGGTTGCTAAACATGTGTGAGGCCTCGCATAGTCGTGGTAGAACACGATTCTTTTTGCGACTTGGCAATTTTGGCATTTTCTCTTTCATTGCTTCCTCCAGATTGGCAGTAAACACCTAAGTTGATCGTTTGGTTGCTTGAAAGCAGATCAATATACACACCACTTTTGCAATCACACCAAATTTAAGGCATAATAATTTTCTGATGCAATTTATCTTTCGTTATGTTTTGTGCTGATTCATCATTAGACCATGATCTTTTTCGATTACTATTATTGTACACGATGCATTTTTCATCACCAGTGCTAAAATCGCTTCAAAAAAGGGTCAACTGCATTACATTTGAAATGCGTATCTCAAATACTGATTCGTTGTGTTTAGAGAATTTCTTTTAATTTATGCGGAACCCAAATATCAAGCTTCTTAAAGAGTCCAAAACATCTTATGCGATTTTCGGTTTTTGTGTGTGATTCACTTACCATTATGCACAGTTATATGACGATTCGATTACATCATGGCTTTAATTTTGTCATCATCAACTTCAAAAGGTGGTCCAGAACGTTGGCCGTCTTCAACTGAAAAATCTCCAGAACGAAATTTTTTAAATCAATTTTGCCACATACGTTCTTAAGCAATCAACACCATAAAATCCACATTCTCTTAGTGAACCTCAGCCGCTTTCGTGTCTTTATGAAAGTAATATATGTCGAAAATGTTTATTTGCACTCTATGTTAAAACTGACAGTAAACTAACAGTTTCAAACATAAATACTCAGAACTTGTTTCTTCAGCAACCTAAAAGTATAAGAATCTTAAAAAGAAAAAAATTACAAGACTGAGAAAGACTACAAAACAACTATAACACTGTCTGTTCGTGCAAGCCGAAATTACTTTCTTGTCAAACCCATAATTTTGGTTAAATAAATGTATTGTTTAATATATCGCTTCTATATTTTTACACCTGTGTCTTTTGTATTTAAATTTCTAGGGCAAATATGGTCAAATAAAATGAAAAGTGCATAAGTGCACTGAGTTCAGACGCAAAAATTATATTAATTTTATAAAAGAATGAAGTTTTCATAGTTAATTAGTTATTTAAAATAGCAAATGATACTTTCCTGAGTTACATAATATACATCACTAGAAAATACATCCATCAATTACCAGTGGTGTTGAAAATGTTCATCTTTAACAGTTTATTGTAACCTAAATGCATTTTAAATTATATTGGTTAAGGAGAATACTAAAAATTAAAACAAACGTTTAAATTATTAAAAAGGCCTTTCATTGCTTTAAATCGCTCATTTGTCTAGCAGTTATAATTTTAAAGGTAAATTAAATATCTTATGCAGCGTTGAATGGCAATACTTTGGAAATTGAAATGGGCTATCTGTGAAGGTGCACGGAAAGCAAATTAAAGATCTCATGCTTCAAGATCATAAATGTGTTGTTACATAATGTAAATTATCCGAGAACTTTGGAAAGATTTCCATAAAAATGCTTTTAACATCAATCTATTTTTTTTCTGTCTGTTTTCAGAAAGAAATTCACATTTGTGACAAATCGAAGTCTATGGAGTAGAAACGGACCTCCTACAAAAAAACAAAACAGTTGGTTTTTTATTGCTTATAGCTCATCATACTTTATAGAGTCATACTTTAGAACACATTGATTAACATCTATGACCATTTACCACATTTAGTTTATTCTATCTAATATTACAACACAAGTTTTTTTTTGAACCGCTAGCATTAATTCAAATGTTTAACATAAAATATCAACAAGAATATAATAACTAGAATCCATTTTTCCATATGATATCAAAATATAAATAACACTCCACCTCGCATTAATACATTCCTGTAAACAAGATAAAAACATGAAAAACAGAAAGTACTATTGATAAGACATCATTTGTTAGTTTAGCAAATGGTCGAAAAATTCAGTTCTTTCATTTCTAAGAATCGTTTACTTCGATAGCATAGGAAAACGGATCTTCCACTTCATTTAACAACGATCAGTTGAAGAACACTGGTTTACGGGAGAGATTGTGTTCCAAATACAGATTTCTAGGTGTTCAAGAAGTTATTTGATATGTGAGGAACATGGCAGACATTTTTTCGGAAATCGATAGCTAAGATTGAGGTGATATGCTTTTAGACAAGACCCTGTTTTTACGATCCACTTCACGGTGTTCGGATATCGGGCTTCCGAAACGGAAATCGAATTTCCAATTCATTGGTCCATTTATTTTCTACGTATTTGAATGGAGACAGCAGGCTTGTTTACATGTATCTCAGATATTGACAGGTAGAAAAATGATGGAAATTGTATCCTTATAAATACACTGTAGCTAATAATTATTTTTACGAAAGAGTTTTGTTTGCTAAAAATACAATTTTAAAGTACATCAATAACAATTTTCGGCGTAATTTAGTTATAATTTTCTCATAATTATACTGAAAACAAAATAGAAACAAGAATTGAAAAAAGAACACCATGTAACTAATTAACAAGTTTTTAACGAGATTAAGAGCTTCGTTAATGAAACAAAGTCAGTAATCTTCTTTTTGCACGATTAAATACCAGACATAGTTGCCGCCTATGATCCAAAATATTTAGTTTTAGCTTCTAGAGATAGTAGAAACAGAATATCGCAAATTGATTCAACAACTAAGTAATCTGAAGTCGTTCTGATGTGACAGTACTGCAGAGGCAAAATGCACTGAAGCCGATGGTTAGTAGCAGTACGGCTTGATTAAGACTTTAGAGACAGCAATGACAATTTTTTGTCGTTTCCCTTTCCGTGACTTACAAGGACATTTTTGTGGTGCCCGATATTCTTGATGCCCTAATCACGCGCATATTTTGCTTAATGGTTAATCCAGCTCTGAGTAATCTTCGTAAAGTACGGTTTGATTGCAAACCTAGCGCAGCTAGTCAAGGAGAAATTGACGGCGCTGACAATGAAGTATCCGCATGTTTTCATACCATACATTCAGAATTTTGTCAGCCGTGGATTTTCGAGTTTTTAGTTTTAGGAGTCATGATGTAAAATTCGATCTATTCATTAAAGCATTTGGTTTCGCGCTCTAACCTCTCAATAAGAAGCACGAGGAGGAACTTTCAAAAACGGAAGCGTAAAGGCAAGGATCCAGAAGTCGATGAGGCCCTTAATAAATGGTTTGCCATTATTACTGGACGAGCTGTCCGAATAAGCGGCCCAGCGTTAAAATGCAAAGCAGAAGAGCTAAAGATCGGCCACGATGACTTTAAAGCTACGGAGGGTTGGTTGTCTCGATGGAAATCTAGACATGACATAAAATTCAAGAAAGCACATGGCGAAAAAGAAGTGCTGATAGTGTAGGTGCTGAAGAATGGAAATCAATAAAACTGCCAGAGCTTCTTGAAAATTTTTCAGCTGATGAAACTGGGCTGTATTATCGTGCTACACCGAATGGCTCGTTAAGTTACAAACATGTTGCACTCTCTGGCTCCAAAAAAGCGATGGATCGCGTAACTGTCTTCTGCTGCTCAAACATGTCAGGAACGGGCAAGGAAGAGGAAACTGTTGGTTATAGGAAAAAGCAGTAAGCCTCGCTGCTTTAAGGAACTTATGGTGGGCAGTTTACCTGCTGTGTATCGTGCGAACAGAAATGCGTGGATGACCTCTGAACTTTTTAAAGAATGGTTGAAGGATTGGGACAGAGAGCTACACCACCAGTCGAATAAAGTGCTGCTTAACAATTGTGCAGCACATCCTCATTTAGATAGCTTGAAGAACATCCAACTGGAATTTCTACCTCCCACAACCACAGCTTTGGTGCAGCCAATGGACATGGGCATCAGCAAAAATTTGAAGACCTTTTATCGAGTAAAGTTGGTTAATTACATCCTTGAAGCAATTGAATAAAGTTTGCTGACCTCATCGTCAAAAGCCAGCGAAGTCAGTGCAAAGGTCAACATATTACAAGCAGTTACATTTGTGGCCGACAGCTGGCGAAAGGTGAGCAGTGAAACTCAGAACTGTTTTTCTCACTGTGGCTTTAAGCTTTTGGTTTTGGAAATAGATGTGGACATGTTCTGTGAAAGTGAAAATCATGACGGACATGTGGAACTTCAACAGGCACAAAATTGCGAAGAATTTTTATCCATCGACAACGAGCTTCAATGCTACGATGAAAATGAAGATTGCGACGCTGTAATCGTTGCAACAAAACACACGACAGCATCAGAAGACCGAGAAAGTGTGATGATAATGATGTTGCAGTGATATTATCAATGAAGTTGGTGCAAGTGACAACATAGGATGCGAGGAAATGCACTGAAGCTTTGCGTCGGTATTTCATGCAGGAGGGAAATGAAAGGCAGTCCCATTGCTGAGATGTTTGTGGCGATTTCGTTTACGTGCAATCCGTCAAGAGAATGCGTCAGATCAACTTTGTATAAGTTCTTCAAGTATTGACTGGAACTTGGTAAAAATTTGTTTTTATTGTGAATTCGCATGCTAAGTATCGTGGAGATCGTTTCTTAGAATTTGTTTCTAAATGAATTTTCTCAATGAAAAAAGTTCGACTGTAGCTCTTGTTTGTACATGTATGTTCGCCATACGTGTGTACCGCACAATAAAGGTCATAATTACATTTTAGTACATGATTTATATGTGCATTTACTATTTGCTACATATAGCACCTCCCGTCTCAGAACATAAACCATGTTCGTATAATCGGACCAGCCGGTTATTAGGACCAAAACGATCGCTTTCCGATATGGTTCGATTAACCGGAATCGACTGTATTTGTAACTTGTTAAATACATGTGCCTTTCAAATGCAAAGTAATCGTTTTATGCATTTTCCTTTCCAGTTGATTTTATATGAAAAGAATATTATTTTATTAACTTCATAAAATATTCACAATATATTCCATAATAATAAGGAAAGAACGATGGATTTAAAAAAGGACAAGAAATTAAATATATAAAACTAATATATTTTAACTTGACAACTTTCATTGAGTGCTGTGAATGTTTAACGGTTTGGGCAAATTAGCAAGTCCAGCTAACAACCGGACGATCGATTATTCAATGAGATTAGTTAATATTTCACATTTCCTGCTTTCATAATAGACTTAGTAATAAATTTCTACTAACAGAATGATGATTCCACAAAAATGTTTTACAATGTAACAAACATATTAAATTAGCTTGATTGAAGTTCTTTTATATACATTTTCGATTATTTTATGATTCAAAGAACGGGATACAAGAAAAGTGGAGATGGAAATCTCATATCAATATGCAATGGCACGCGACAGAAAGCCTCTCGAATCTCCCCTTCCCACACAAACATAACCCATAAAGGCCCGTGCGTGTTAAAGCATCTCAGGTATCATCTTTTTCGGAATGGTGGAATAACAAATTTTGAGGATTTGTTGATATGCGCTTGCCTGTTTTTGGAATAGATAGGTACCAGAATATTTGAGGTGCTGAATTATTTTGAAAGAATATCGTTTCTTTGCCAATAGTATTGGCCTGCGGAAAAAATAGATATATGTCCTTTAGATATTTTATCCCCAACAGACATTAGAAGATACATCAATATATTTATCAACATGTTTCTGAAGAATTTCGGAATAAATATGCAAGACTGAAGTTAAATCGATGATATACACTTTTTTTAGCATAAATAAGAAACACTATGATAACTAGGAATTTTAAAACTCTCACTAAAAGCACACAGTAAACATCTGGCATCTTTTATTTTAAACTTTTTCACAGGCTTTAATTCCTTATTCCTTTCATTAGGTTATTTAGAAGCAGGAAAGATGATAAATTAGCAATGCTTTCGCCTGGGCTCGAACCACGAACCAGTAGAAACAAGTGCACTGTGGGTGCGGGTATTATCTTGCTAAAATGTAAGCCCGTGACGACGGGCAACACAACGGGCCTTAGAACTTCGTCGATGTACCACTGTGCTGTAAAGTTGCGACGAATGACGACCAAAGGTGTCCTACTATGAAATTAAATGGCACCTCAGACCCTCAGACCATCACTCCTGGTTGTCGGCCTGCCTGCTGAAAGACAGTCGGGTTGGTATCACACCGCTGTCCGGGGCGTCTCCAGACTCGCCTTCGCTGGTCATCGGGGCTCAGTTCAAAGCGGGACTCATCACTGAAGACTATTCTACTCCAGTCAGTGACATTCCAGTGTGAATGAGCCTGATACCACTGCAAACGGGCTCGACGGTGTACAGAGGTCAAAGGTAGTCGGCGCAAGGGGCGCCGTGACCTCAGCCTCCTTTCCGCGAGCCGTCTATGAATGGTCCTTGCGGTCACTGAAGCACTAGTTGCACGTACAATCGATGATAATGATGCATCTGGGGTTCTGAGTGCCGCTCTGACGATTGCTCGGTCTTCACGTTCTGTCGTTTCTCTAGGCCTACCGCTTCCTTCTTGACGCCGTGTGCGGCCATAGTTCACCCATTCCTGCCAACATCGTCTAATAGTGGCATCGCTCCTGCTCAAATGTCGAGCTATTCGCCGATAAGACCAACCGGCTTCTTTGAGCCCAACTACACGAACTCTCTCAAATTCTGACATCTGCGCATATCGTTCGCGCATCTTTATGCGAGGCATAGGTACTGTCTACCAGACTACACGGAATGAAATTCGTGAAGAATTTATGACCTGGAATCGTAATTTCTCCTCTTAAATATACTGCCAGTTGCGCAGATCAGATGCGCTGTAGCGACAAACTTTCATTCATTGGCAGCCAAAATGTAAAATTTTGCATTTTCCGTCGAAACCTGTATGCATATCAATTTGTGTCTAATCTGCTTTATATCTTCTCAGTACGTTGTGCTGCGCCGATTTTTTAAGAGTGTAAAATTCCTTACTAGCCGCTAAGCGGCCAGCCCTCGTCTGGGTTTTAAACGTATGGGGAAAATAACTAAAGGGAACACCAAACATTAAATTTAAAATCTGCAGAATATTTTACTCTGCAGATTATTGCTCGAAGAAATAGCGAAATGGTAAATGCTTGCTTATATTTGGTAAATAGTTTTGGTAAAAAAAATATTCTTCTTCTTCAGTTGTCATTATATTCAGCGTGTTAATTGTACATTATTAAATCTATCGAGAAATAATTATGAAACTTCTGTTAATTCATTGCCGGTAGCAACTATTATGTTTATGCTAATCTTTTCATTCATCAACAGCAGGTAAGTTTTAGGTTTAAGCCATTTATTTCTACGTACTTTTGCTTTGTAATTAGTTAATTAAATACATACGGAGTTTGTTCGTCAAGAACGTGTAGTTCAGGTTTAGACATGATATACTTAGCAATCTGATAACCTTATAGTTGAGCTCGTCTAAATTTTATCCACATTTTTGTTTCAAACATTACCAAAGAAAGCAACTTTAGCTGAAGCTTGTAATGCACTTTTGCTTACAGGCTTTTGGATTGTAATATGACATTTAGTTATTGTTTTGAAAACTTATTTTTAATATATTCTTCAGCTAAATCGCAAATATTTGACATCATTCTGTTTTCCAAAATTCACTCACAATTTTATTCACAGAATTTTTTTTAATTTAGGATTTCTTTCAAATTGCTTCGGGAAGCTAATTTTTTTCCCTTTCATTATGAAAGAATAATCCCCATTGTTATATATAGTTCGAAATTGTACGGAAATTAATGACAGCAGATAACGTGAATTCTTGATTTTGATTTTTAAAAATGCATGGATTTTATTTCCTTTCTTCTAGTAAGAAAATAATGGAAAAGAAATAAAATCAATTCTTTCAATCATTGCTAATCTCCTGAAGCAAAATAAAACTTTCATTTCGTTTCAGATAACGAGCAGTTTCTTATACCGTCTTTCCAAAAGGGAATACAGTTCTCGCTTTCCTCTGTTTTCAAACGAAAAGGCTAACCTTTTTCCTTATTACTAGTTGTTTTCTTATTGCGCTGCGAAGATTAAATTTGTTATTTATGTCCCAAAGTTAAGTTAATTTTATAAAAGAATACTGAAAACACATTTCTTTACTTTTATCTATAAAGTTAGTATTATCTTTTATTCAGATGAAAAAAAAGAGTTACTATACCACTGCCTAAAGTATGTCTGTCATTAACCAAATTATCGAGAACCTGTAATAATGCAACACACAATTACAGTTTTGCTAAATTAATTTTCATGAATTCACACAATACTCAACCCTTAGTTAGTATAAGAACTGAAAGAAATTCTCTGAAAATCCTTTATTACGCTGGTATTCAAGCTTGCATTAGGTGAACATTTTGATTAAATGAATCGCTTTTTATTACACAATATCGAATTAACTACTCATGCTTGCAGAGCTCAGTCATATGCATAACAAAAAAATCTGATGTGTACACCACATGACTTCCCTGTACGAAATATTAAATTATACGCAATTTTTTCTGCCTTTCATTTAAACTTATTTCCTCGAATTCCATTACAGACATATTTCTCATTCAATTAATTCAGTTCTGACTTCGTGAGACGGCAATCTTGGAGATCGAAATGGGCTACGCCGGTCCACAAAAGTTTCCGTGCCCATGCATAGTCAATTCAATCCGAGCATGAAGTTGTTTGTCATACTGGGGTAGGTTAGACGGAAGAATCTCCTGAACGTAAGTAATTTTGAATGGATAGTCTTGCTGGATGTTTCGCAAAATTTTAAGATTCGTCGTGATAGGTATGTCCAAATTTCGAACAGTTCCCCTTCCTCTGCGTGTCCCCACACCACTGTTTGTCTCTTCTTGCCACATCTTCCAGTGACGTGGAAATCCTTTCCTCCTTTTTTCAGATATCACGTCAAATGAACCGGTCTTTTCGAATTTACAAATTACATTTCGCAGACCGCTGATAGGCACCGAACAAGAGCCTAGTATTGTGCCCATATAATGTTCGCAATTTCTTCAGAGCAGTAAAGCTGAGTTACCGTTCTTGCAAAAATGCTTCACAAGCAGAGTCTATCCTTCACTCAGAATGATTTCAAATGCAGAATAACGAGAACTGCATGTAGCAAGTATTTCTATTACAAGTCTAATGCATGGTGCGCATTACACGTAATTAGCATATTATTATCAAGATTACAGCGAAAATTTATACATAAAATTTTGAACTATTTCTTCCCTTTTCCCAGATAAATTTCCACTGTTTCGCGTACATTCAGGTGAAATTTCAAGTTACTCCAATCACTACTTCTTTTTACAGCGTTTTGAAAGTGGAATTTGATTATAAACACCATGTAAAAGAGTATTATCGGCACAGAATAAATTTATTATTGAACAGATGTTAAGAAATCACATAAAGTAAGAAATTATCTGAAATCCTAGGTACTTTGCTATTTTATATTCTACATTTGACTTTTCCGATTAAGAAGGAGTATAACATTTCTCACATGTTATAATTGAATAACAACTGAAATTTATAATTGCTAGTGTAATTTTCACAGATTATTTCGCAAATTGTAGTGAAGCATCTTGCTTTTTTTGCTGATATGGAAAAGAAAATGGTAAGCTAATTACAAACTATATATTTGAAAAATTTGTCAGATTCAAGAAAGGTTTATAACGTCCAATAACAAAAATGCAGCACGCGATTGTGTAACAGCAAAACTGGTGCAACGAAATTACGTTATACGGTCGATTTGGACCTTTGCGCTTGGAAGTTACTTGCGGATGTATGTATGGCTATTAAAGAACATAACTAAATTTACAAAGGTATAATTCAGAACGTTTACTTTGCCAGAAAATTAACAGATACACTAGCGAAAAAAAGATAATAATAATTATCTAAAATAATCTAAGATAAGATTAGTAGATACTCTAAAATTAAAATTAATGTATACTCTAAAGAAAAATGATTTAGAGACAAAATAAACCGTTGAATAATTAATAAATCATTACACAGATAATAATATCTCGAGAAAAACTGAAAACAATTCAGCAAGAAATGTTTCAAATCTCATAAAAAGCAGTATATACTTTTCATACAAAACCAACCATACCAAAATATATATTTTGAGCAGAACAGCAAACAAATACAAAACATTTAACCATCTCATTTAATATAAGTGTATGATATCCTCGCAAAACGCCAAAAAAAAATCTGATGGACTCTATCTAAATCGAACGTCATTTATGGATAAAACTTCTGAGGCGGCATTACGTAGATATGCTTCGAGGAACACCAACATTTTTCCCTAGGCGGCGCTTATTATCGTCAGAGTGCTGGGTACATTTGGTTTCCTCTTTATATATTGGAAGAATACTTCTTTCACAGACAATCCGTAGATCTTTGGCTCAAAATGCAGAAAAGGATATTGCATGCAATATGGAAGAAGAGGAATATTTATTGTTCTTATTTAGTTTATCGCGTGCTGGAGCGTAAAGTAACAAAGCAGCGAACTCTTGGCAAATATCGCTGAAGAAAAAGTGATTGATGTTCTGATTCTGAACATAAATTTGAACCAGACGACGATACCTTACTCTCACAATTTTCTTTAAAAGACAGTTACTCTTCTTTCTAGATGTCTACTTGTCAAAAATACTTTAATTTTTCTTATTTTAAATAAGGCTGTTTAGTGTAATTGAAAGGCTTTATGTGTTTAATTTATCCTTGGAAAATTATTGTATTATGTAAATAATATATAAGAAAATCCTAGCATAGAGAGAATTAAAATTGTAAAAGTCAGTTATTGTTTCTCATAGCTTCACATAAAATACACTCATGTTCATAAATTAAGGATAATGCAAAATCAGGCAAAGGAAGAGTTAGAAGCAAAATAAATTTGACTTATTTGTAAAGCTTATTTATTAAACAAAAGGTAAAGAGCAAAAAAAAGATGCTATATGTTTGATATTATTAAACAAATTAGCGATTTTTTCTCCCTGGAGCAAATTACAAAAAACGCATATTCACAAAAAACCAATATTACATGCTTTGTATGATTGTTAATACATTGTATGTCTCCCAGACGATGCAATACAGTCCGTACAACGCCTAGGCATGCTGAGTATCAAATTATCGATCTGATCTCGGGGGATATTACACCACTCAAAAAGCAATGCTTTCCGAAGTTCCGGTAGACATGTAGGAGGAGGTTGACGGGCTGCAACTCGTCGGCCAAGCAAGTCCCACACGTGCTCTACTGGGTTCAGGCGCCCATGGCGCCCCGAAACAAACGTACATGTCGTTCCAGAATGACGACCCGATAGATTTGGCTTGTCATGGTTCCAATTTGAACATGAAGGTCAGTTCTGGAACCCAGAATAATTCCATCCCAAACGAGCACTCCTGCACCACCGTAACGGTGTCGTTCAATGATGTTTTTTTGGTGGTAACGGGTACCTGGAGCTCTCCATATGAAAGTCCGGCGAGAATCAGACTGCAAGCTAAACCTGGACTCGTCGGAAAACATCACACAAGCCCACTGTTGCGGTGTCCACAATGCATGCTCTCTACTCCAGGCTAACCGCAGGTGACAGTGAGTTGCAGTAAGTGGAACGCATCTGACAGGTCTACGAGCATATAGACCAATCTGCCCTAAGCTTCTGTACACGGTCTGCCTTGAAATTGTCGTACCAGTGGCTGAAGAGAGCTGACGAGACAGGTCTGAGGCTGTGCTCCGCCTGTTTCTTTTGGCAGTAACTGCCAAATACCGGTCCTCATTCCGCGTTGTAACTAACTCTGGGGCGACCTGTGCTGAAACGTCTACTCACATTACCATCATCTTGGAATTGTTGCCAAAGCCTGGAGATGACACTCTGGGCAATTCCAAGTTCGTCGGATACTTCCAGTTGGGTACGCCCACATTCCAGACGGCCGATAATTCTACCACGTAAAAAAACATCCAAATGCATCCTTTGTGTCATAACTATTCGGTTATTGCATGGAAATGCTTATAAAGCGCCTGCGAACAATTTTACCTCTTTGCCTGTATTCCTTATATATCACTCTCTTACACTCTCGTCATTGTGACGTACCATCGGTGTCATCTGGTTACTTCCTGAAATTTGTACATGATTCTTGAATGTGTGTGTAGTGATTTTACAGGTGATATATTTATTTTAGAGTTCGATTTCCACGTGACTCCGAATTATCCTTAATTTATGGACATGAGTGTAACTGCAATTAATATGGCGTTTTAATCGACCCAACAGAAATGAAGTATATTCATATATTTAATAAGTGTTTTTTTTTGGTTGAGTAAATTTACGCAAAGGTTTACGGAACGCATTTTTTACGTAATTCGGCGTTTCTGTATTCGAGAGTCTTCCTTCTCCATAATAGATGATGATCAAAATTTAATCGATGGTGATCAAAATTTAAACTAGCCTGAATATATTCTTATCTAGACAACAGTGAAGAAGGTAGTTGTACGGCAGCCAAGCAACGCCTTTGTATGCTACTTGTTTTGTATAAACTTCTAGCATGATTGTTTTCGTATTCTGAAATTAAGAACAACAAAACGGAGTCGAATTAATTTTTTCTCGGTAATTTAACGCACATCCTCGGCAATGGAATTATTATTTTTGTAAAACTAATAGGACACTGCGTACAATTAAAACTGTTATATTAAAATAAGTAGAAACAATTTAAATGCTGAATTTTAAAACATTGGTTGCTGGAATTTTCAACTCAGAAAAATGCTAAAACGTAAATCTTATTAGAAATATCATTTCTGTCACAAATGTGCACGCTTAAGGCAAAGTGATACTCATGATACTTAACTGCATTGCATCGTGAATATAAACCATTTTAATGGTCATTATATAAACCATTTTAATGGTCATTATATAAACCATTTTAATGGTCATGTTTGTATATCTTATTATGCAAAACTAGTTTATCTTACTGATACAAATGAATGAGGCATATGCAGTATGGGTATTGTTATACTACATATGGGTTAGAAGGAGTCTGTAAATAGTTACATGAACACCAGATTAGAATCCTACAACACCTATTCGACTGACTCGTTTGAAACATGATAGTGTATTTTGATCATAATGAAATTTAAATACATTATTTTTTTACTGTTTTGCAAGGGTAGTTCTTTTACAGTGTTCTTTCTATCCTTTACAAAAAGGTATTGAGTATATTTATTCTATGTCAGTAACTCATACTGTAAGATTATTTAATTAATATGTTATTTTATGCTAATTCTTTACTGTATTTTCTGCTTTCACTTCGATCACCACAAGAATAAAAATGAAGGAAAATTTAAATAGCAAGTACAATCTCTAGTTAGTGAGCGTGATTTGGCAACGCTATGTGAACTGTTTATCTTGTAATTAATAACACTGAATCGTACACAAATCGCTGTTATTTCGGAGATTTTATGGAGAGGACTTTTTGTCCTCCGTTAGATGCTAGCATTGGCGAAAAGAAATCTGGTTGGAACTTGTAAGCTTCTAAGCGCAACGTTGAATTTGTTCTCTTTGTGTTAATTCAAAACAGCAGCAAGCGATGGACATCCTTTTTTTTTTTAATTTTGCGTACGCAAATTTTAATTTTAAAGCTTACAAGTAGTAGCAAATTAAGTTTTAGTTGTGGGGCAATTAATCTTTGTATTCGCTAACTATGCATACTTTAATTTAAACTGAAACGACGATAATTCGTTTCCGTAAAATAAAGTTACGCAGTATAAGAAAGTAAAGTTAAGCCAGTGTATACAATGTACAAATGCATAAAATGTACAACTGTACAATATATGCAAGCATCTAAAACATGTAACATAGGATGGTTGAAAAAAACGTTTATAGGCAGATGAATAATCAGCGTAAATTAAATTCAGTTCTTCACAAATTATTACTCACACACGTAAAGACGAAGCAAATTCTACATTATTAAATGTTTCATAATGCGAAAATATTCTGCTTTACACACTCCAAAGTAGAAATATGTATTTTTAAACTTAAACATGGTACTTTGTGAAAAAACATGATAAAAAACCAGTAAAATCTCCTAGTTTTAACACATACGTTATACACGTTGAAGAAAATCAAATTATCATCCGCCTAGCAGCGGCCGAGCTGTAAAGTCGCTAAATACTGGTAGTTTACTCCAGAGTTCGAATTCCGACGAACGGGTTGGTTGCACGAACATTTTTGTAGTTTTTCCCATGTGTAACGTTTATACGAGCCAGTTTTCCTTAGAGTGTCCTCCACGAAGGCATCTCTCCTCTAGGCAGACAGGCTTCGTGTGATTTGCCGTGATCCAATAAACCAAATCAAATTATCATCTAGATAAACAACAGCTATAATATATCGGGAAGTGCTGTAAATATATTGTTATATGTTACAATTTACAGAATTGTGAGAAAAAACAGTTCACAGAATAGCAAAGGTAAAACATATCCATATAATAGTTATTAGCAACAATCCATATACATGTATAGAAGTATAGTTAATATCTTCAACAAAGAAATCATTTCTTTTCTATATTCTGACTGTCACAGCAAGGGTTTATTCACCCGTCCGACTACATGAAAACAAAAAGAAACGTCAAACTTATTTCGATACCAAGTCACTCAATATAGTATTTATAACTTTCCAATGATCCGATCGTTAACCGAAGTACATTTTTATTTAATTTTTCTTTCTTTTTTCCTTTTTTACGTTACAAAAGGCAAAGCCTTCCTCGGATGGCATACTAAGCGACAAACAAGTCCTGACAATCAATCCTTTTCTTAGACGATCCACCCTTCAGGATGGAATTGAATTTGGAATGATTCGATAGTCGTTTGTATACCCTGATAGATGTCTTTTGTTCTTTTCGGTATCATTCCACATAAAAGTTGCATTCTTATTAGAAGCCTAGTTTTATACGATTCAGTCAAACGAAAAGTATTTACTTGTCAAAAAGGAAAGGCATTTGAGTCAGTTTTTTTCTTGGATTTTTCTGCTTCGAACAGTGGTTTGGTAAATGATATTTTTTAATAATTAAAACACTATATTCTTAGCTGAGTTTTTTTTGGAAATTTTTCTGTAAAACATATCTATTGCGATTACAGAAATGAGTAACAGTAAATTATCAAAATTATTTATTTATTATAAACATAGCTAGAATATAAATTCTGGTAATAACAAAACATAGGCTTTTTAAATTACTTCGATCATTTTATTGGCATTTATGGTTTAGATGAATTAATATTTATGATACCGAAATCCGATCAAAGATAAAATGTGTCCACGTTTTTGAATTCTTATTTATTATATGTTGGATTAAATTGCCACTAACTTGCTGATGTTGGATTAAATCGCCGTCTTGATAAAAATTTGCCAATCAAACTCTCTCTGTTAAGCAACTCGAGAGACATTATCTAAACTGAAAGCATTAGCTGAAGTATTACTGATAGGGCAATTAATAAAGTTTAATACGGAATATGTTCGCTTGGCAGTTGTCAGAAGTAGGCGTAAATATGAAACCAAGAATATTTCCCAATAACCTGGATGAAGGACTTCTATTTTTGAACTTTCGGCTACGCTTAATAAAATAAACTGGATTTATTCTTGCTAAACAGCAGATCAGAGCTCTGCAGATTCCAGAGTATTTGCATAGTCATAAGCAAAACATTTTCAGTCAAATTCTCACACCCTACTAACTGCCTAGTTCTAATTGTCGCATGGATGCTGCATAATCTTTAATACAAGATGTGTCACATGAAAAGCGACCCATAAATTAGAATTTTCTAAAATGGAATTCCCTATATGTAAATCGATAAAATCACACTAAAATTTAATATTCGAAAAATTCGCATGAAAGGCTATTGTTTTATTCGAAGACTGGGTACTTGCGTATTAACGTAACCATCTTACTAAAAGTCGTAAAATTTTCAGAATGTGCCAAACTTTGGCAACCATGCTCATAACAATCCTTCAGTCAAGCAAGGCCGCCATTTTCGTTATGCGTTCTTTTTTGTTGTATTCCAAGTTTTTATAAACAAATCATGATACGTTTTTGCTTAAACTTAGTTTTAAAATATGAGTTTATGGAATTTATTAGCAATGGAATGAACCGCAGTATAATTTCTGTAGGAATATAGAATTTTGCTGAATATTTTCTAAAAGGAAACAACGAGGAAATGCGTTTCCTGGATAGCCACTGGTGCCGAGGATTGCATGAAGCGGAGTCTTCATATTCTCTGATTTTTTTTAAGAGAAAAAAATCAGAGAATTGTGGACAGAAGAACAAGGGAAAAAAATTATGGAAAGATTTGAAGAAAAATGTGTTTTTTTTTCCAACGCATCACGTAAATTTTATTTAATAATTCGAATTTGTATTTTAAATTGCTAAAGCATGCTTTCTTTTCGTATGTTGATAATGTTTACTGCCTTACGATAAATATCATTAGTCTGAGAATCTTACTAAAAAAATCTGATGTGTACACTACATGACTTCCTTGTACGAAATATTAAATTACAGGCATTTTGCATTTCATTTAAACTTACTGGATTGAATTAAATCTACTTCGTCGATAGCGCTTAAACCACAATAAAATAAACACGCTTTTTAAAGTTCAATATATTTATTTACCGCAGCGACACTTGGGCTCTAGGTTCACTTAACAGTGTTACATCTCATTCATTTTATAAGACATAATCTAACAGCACAAAAGTGCTGTGCACAAAAATTATATCATCTGAAGAATTAACACAATTTCTATTCAAATACTATAATAAATCTAAAACGATGTGTAAAAGAAGTTAAACAAACGAACAAACACACTCCTACACAAAACAACAACAACAAAAAACAGTTTTTCACAGACGATTCAGTATTTTTTCATTCAATTAATTGAGTCCTCACTTCGCGACTAGGCAAAAATACGTAAAAACTCAATATATATATATATAAAAAATTACGAAGTAAATCTTAAACACTTATTTCCTCGAAGAAATTCCAGAATGGATAAAGCATGATTTAATTCACAATAATAAAAGAAGGCATTATCTTTGTTGTTGCGAAGCTTAGTTTCTCTAGATTGGCAACAAATCCAATGTTCTCTTAAGTTCCAAATGTAAACAAATATGTCCGCTATAAGAAAATTGATTAGGCTTAGCTGCACTTAAACAACATTTAAATTGCTGATACTTCTACAAGTCTTGCATGCATTTGCTAAAGCCAATTTACTAAAGGCACAAAACTCTTTATCGGAAGATAAGAACAACATAATTCAATCATTTTTAAAGCAAAAAATGCAGAATTTACCAACATATAAGAATAAAAAAACTGAGCTCATTGAACCGATTAACAAAGTGGATATATATATATATATATAGACATAAATTTATATATTTTTGCTGCGGCCGATTGCAACCAAAATAGGAGGTGCACATCTACATGTTATAGCAGTCCTATATACAAAATTGCAACTTTCTCAGGCTAATCGTTTTTGAGTTATGCGAGGTACATACATACGTACGTAGGTACGCATAGACGCCACGAAAGAAATCTCTTCAGAATCCATTTTAAATCAGTTTTATAATTTTTTGGGAGAAAAGGAGTCCTTTATTCTGTTCTTACCTAGGAATGCCACTCAAAAGCATGGTTAAATTGTATTCGATAGCGATCAAAATAGATATTTTCGTTGAAATATGATACCCTAAATTTTCCACGATTACAATACTCCCTTTATAATACTCCCTCCCAAGAAAATAAAAAGGCACGGAAACCACCAACTTGCACCCGATAAGTACCTTTCATCTTTTCATCTGTAAAAATCGCCAAATTAAGTCGAGGTGGTTGCGTTAATACGTAAATACGGAATGTTGGTGTTAGACACATTATGTTTTTAAGAGGAATTATTTTTTTAGGTATACGAATAATGCAGAATATAGTTATATTAGTTAATTAGTCAGATAGTTTAAAGTTTTTGTAATTGTGGAAAAAAGCAAATGAAATTATTTATTGCGAATGAAATTATTTATGCATTGAAGCAATATAAAACCACGCCAATAACATTGCTTTTGCCTATGAATGTTTTGGTTATCATGCTATCAAACATTGCTTACGGCCACAGATATAATTTTTTGCGGTTTATTATAGAGAGAATGTTTATAAAATAATTTATAAAAACCACGAAACCTGACGCAACAATGTTAAAGACTTAAGAAGCTATGTAATGTAACTAACCACAAACTTAAAACTAGTTAAAAATGGAAGTTGCAGAAAACTTGTCTATTTAGCTGCATTTCCTTATTACTGTTTATCTGCTATTTTCCATGCTTTTTTCTCTTTAAATACATATAACTGTAAAATGTTCCATTTGGAACAATCACACAAGAATCCTATAAATCATATTTTCACCTGTTTCACTATCCGCATAATCATCCAAATGGAATCACACGTCGTTTACGGAACTTAACATGTATTAAACATGATGAGTCAAGTCCGGATTCTAACTAAGGTGTTCATTTAGATAATGTATGGATTATGAAGCTCTCACTCGTTGGTTTTATATGAAACATATGTATTAATTTTTTCTCCTCGACTGGCGGGTGCTTAGGCGACTTAGGCTTGCACACTACTAAGGCTGGAAGTCGTGGCTACTTTATTGTAGAAGCACCTAATAGGTAGGCCACCGTTTTACATCCTATAAAGAGGCGGACTATTACAGCCATGCCTTCTCTGGAATTCGAACCCAGGCCCTTCGGTATCGCAATAGGCTCCCGTAACCACTATACCGTCTGGACGGCGACACGTATCAACTAAATTTGCGTGTTTCTGGAAACGAGGTTAGTTTAGAAATGAGACAAAAGCAGAGATCACATCAAAACTTCAGTTTTTACCACAACCGTATCGACTATGTACCAAGATTTTAATTCTGAGTGCAGGAATACCTCTTATAATGCGGCTTCACTCAGTACAGCCCCCCTATAGTACGGTTAGTTATTTGAGAAATAAATTTAATTCAGTAAGTTTTCCCCTTTTATTGTTTTCCACTAATTTTACGTAAATTCGTAAATATTTTTGTTCTAACAAAATCTGCTAGGAACGAATAACTAATTTTCCTACAAAAATAATATTTTATTCAGCGTGGTAAAAATTAACAGTACTAAGCGTGGTATGTTCAGTTCTAAAATCATTTAGGCATCATAAACTGGGTATCAATGGACAATTATTATTTACATATTAGCAGGCTAGAATTTTAGGAAACATTTAACTAATGTGAAACCTTAAGACATTAGGAAAATGCCGCTGATATTTCACACTTCGTAACTGGAAAAACATTAATAGAACTTAATAGCATGACTAATTTACATAACACGTAACAATGTAACTAATTATGAAGTTTTAAACAACTGGAATATTAACAACTGTCCACTGAATGTTGACACCGGCAGCTATTTGCAATTTGAAATTAACGCTAATTAAGCTTTGTCGCAAGTTAACAATGTTAGAACCGAAATTAGGGAATCCACCCTCTGGGATTTGCTCCAACAATCGACTGCAGGAAGTCATAACTTTAAAGCGGAAATAAATACACAGTCGCTTCACAATAGCATGGGCATAGTACCGTAAACATTTCCCATTAACAGCGTTAAAATGTTTCGCTTAAAGTAGAAGAGGGTTGTGTTTTAATTGAAGAGAGAAGCCTAGGGTAAATTTATGTAAAAGATTTACATCCATTTGCGCATTTGCTGGAGGCTATTTTCTAGCACAGCTAAACCGAAATGCTTAATATTTTCTTTTGTTTGAAAATGTAAATGTATTGTGAATCAACATCATGACGCATAAGAGGGTAGACTAAGTATACCTGACGCTATTATTAAGCATCAGCAAAACTTCATTATTTCCAACGCTGATGTACTCTGAAAAGATCTGAGAATGGATTGATCTTTGATCATAAATTGAGAAAATTTTATATGATTTTAAATTCTGTTTACAAAGCATATACGTATATCATAAGCAATAACTATAGTATTTAGTAATGCACATGCATCCTGTGGATAATCGGTAACTTTAGACAGCAAAAAATAAAATAGTGTATAATATACATAAATCTAATAATAATATTTAATTGATAAAATAACCTTAGTAAAATAATAAAGTGTGTTATATGTTATGTTATAACATTTACAGTAAGTACACTTACTATAACATGTGTAAAAAGGCAGATTTTGATTTTTTAATCTAATCCGTAAAAGATGATAAATAAATGCAAAAACAACGTGCTTATACTTTACAGCAGTTATGGACAATTGCAGACCTTTGGCATGACTGAAAAACATCGTTTTGTGATTGTCACGGATTTCAGCGTATATTTTCATACATTTTTTTAATAACACGCTGTTTAAACAATAGTGTACGTCTATATAGCCGCTGTGTTGGAACGACGATAAGGCATTCAGCAGTCATAACCTTGGGTTCGAGTTCGAATCCCGGAAAAGACATCGATATTTGTAAATATATAGTTTACTTAGCGGACTGGAGCCACTGAAGATACCGACAAGCCGGAAGTAGTCATCTCGAAACGTCGAAGTAAGGTAATAGAAGTCCCTAGAATCCTTTCCTAAGGATTCTGCATCAAAGCTTGGACGGAGTTGAGTGGATTCATACATTCAGAAAGGTAACCAATGCCTAGGCCAACGACAGGCGCAACCCTTACCTCTTGTCTACGAAACAATTCATGGATCTGATTTGGCTAACGTTTAGATTACGATGAATGGTAATAACACAGCACCTGCATATTCTCACAGCATTTAGCTGAATTGACTTTAGCGAACTTGTTGTTTCCTATGAGTGCTCAGTCTTTTCATTTATTTGCGTGTAATTACTTTTAAGTTTTACCTACTCGTGCATTTATTTCTCGCTTTGAGCAGCTTGCAAAACGCTTCACAAAAATAGTTAGAAATAAATATAAATATTTCTCTAAATTAATCAGTATTTATTACTCCAGAATGTATTCCGAAATGTTGGCTGAATAAAAATTATTCTTCAGACTACGGCTCCAAGCATATGTGTCCTGATATGTACAGAAACTTGTCACTAATGTTCTAAAGGATCATGCACCATTTCCATAGGCAATCTATGCAATAAAAATAAGTGTTTTTTCATCAAAGCATAACGTAATCAATAAAAGCATTAATCTACACAACTGAAAGTCTAAGCGACTTACGATTCGATGTTATAAAGGGCATGTTATCCATCAGAGAGGAATTTCAAGGTAGTAGTATTCAGTTTTAAATACAAACTGTTAACAATGTTAAAAAAAATCTGACGTGGACACCACATGACTTCCTTGTATGGCATATTAAATTATACACATTTGTGGCTGCATTTCATTTAAATTTATTTCCTCGAATTCTTTACAGATATATTTCTCATTCAATTAATTCTGTCGTTACTTCGTGGCAAAGCAAAAGTACATAAAACATCTTCATTTTAAAAATGTAAAATACACAAAAACATAAAACACCAAATACAGTTAAAACAGTAAAAAAAAATTACAATGAAAATTACAGTTTCTGCGCGTAAACAAGCAATTCGACCAGTTGACAAGAAGAAGGATTTTTCGGTGCACAAAACTGAAAGTTTACTTTTGGTCCCACTCGGCAGAAAGACATTCAAGGCGCAGAAATTGACTTAATTCACTATTCTAATTTTCAAATTTAAACAAATGGCCATTCGTTAGGCTTGACTCACCACTTAAACTTTCAAATTGTTGACAGTTCTACATCTAATGCATCAGCTTAACTAATGGCATAAAAAAACTTAACCGGAACATAAAAACCACATATCTCAAACACTTTTAAAGCACAGTGCACAATTTCCCAACACATAAGAATAAAACTTTTGAGTTCACCGAGCTGGGTAATAAAGTTGGAATATATATATATATCTTATATCTGCAGTAGATGGGCGTTGGAAATGATGAAGCTTAGCAATCAGGTCACATCAGAGTCCGGTTGTGGTCGTTGTGAAGTGGGAAGGCAGCAGAATAAGGGACAGAAGAATTTCACAAAACTCCCTATCTTTATTCAATTCAAATGGCCGATCATTTTTTCTTTTAGATGAAGATCTCTATATTGCATATCTAATAATGAGTTTAATTAAATAGTATTAAGTCCGAGAATTTTGCACCCCAACGGAATGAAAACAGAGATAAGAAAAAGAACAAAGCAGCGAGGATCTCAGAGCATGCGATCGCCAGAAGCAGTCTGACGAAAAAATGGCGCGTAGAGCTATTTATAGCGGCGGTTACCTAACATGCCAAAGTGTTCTCGAAAGTACTGGTCTAGGAGGAAGATCCTGAAATTGCGGAAATTAAAGGTTGCCTGTTCGCGTAGAGCAAAGCCATCATATTTTTTATATTTTACACACACATAAAATATAAAAAATCATATATATATATATATAGGATTGGTGCAGCGGATTGCAACGCCAACAACATGCTATAGCAGTTTTATATACAAAATTTCAAAGTTCTACAGCTACTCGTTCTTGAGTTATGCGAGATACATACACACGTACAGACGTCAAGGAAAAAAATATGCTTTGAATCCATTTTAAATCCATTTTACAATCCATTTTGGCCAAAACAGTCCTCTATTCTGTCCGTACGTACAGATGTCATGCAAAAACATCGTCCACATGGATACGTTAGCGAATTGAATTGAAATATGATACGTTAGCGACTACAATACTTTCTTTACTTCGTACAAGAAGTAAAAAGAACTAAATAATTTTAGTTGCAACCGTGTTTTTAGATGTATCACAATTGCTTGCGATATTTATGTATTTGTACAACATTTGTTTCTTAATTCGACATTATTTTCAATAAGCTTTATTAATTTATGAATTGCTAATTTTGACTAATATGGAAATAAAACAATTTGTACAAAATCATTACTTAGCATAAATAATTATGTTTCTCAGCTGATTAATCCGAAGCATTCTTATGATGACTGATTATTCTGAAGTCAAATTCAAAAAAAAATTTAAATAATGGGAATGCTGGCTCCTCTATTTTGCAACCCATTTTTTTAATATGGGGTAAGATCACCTCTGACAGAAATGTAGATCTCGCATATTCATTTCACAGAATTTACGAAACTTTTAATCAAGTCTTGTAAAATTGTACGCTACCCTTCTGAAGTGCACTTTTTTCAGATCCTGGAGAGTTAAAGGAGGAGTAATGCACGGTGCAATTTTGTGACCTAAGGTATTCGCTCCCTTCCCTCCCCAAAGCTCAATCTGTTTTACGTCTGCCGAGTGAACTGGCCAGTTAATTCTAGCGATATCTTCTGTTTTCCAGGATTCTAACACAAGAAATAATTGATGCGACGGGCATCGCCATCTATTAGCAGAAAATCTGCGTTAACCGATACATTAAATAGCCTTATAGGGTATTTTCTCCCTTTTTTCAGCATGCCTTCGTGGTGTAACAGTTAGAACATTTGGCGCGTATTCGAGAGGTCCAGAGTTCAAGTCCCGAGTATTGATCATTTGTCATGTCTTCAGCATCAAAAAAAAATTAATGACTCTACAGTGGCGCCCGAACTAAAAAATAGTGATGGATGCTGATTCCCCACCACCAGGATAGGCGATTGGGTCCCCTAATACCCAGTCGTCCTTTTAAAGGGAGAGTACATAATATCACTCCCCTTCTCAGCATGCCTTAGTGGTGTAATGGCCAGCACACTCGGCGCTTATTCGAAAAGTTCGAAGTTCGAGTCTCGGCGAAGGCACTGCACATTTTTCGTGTCTCCTGCTTAAAAAAAATCCTAATGTTACTACTGTGGTGCCCAAACTAAAAGGTAATGAATCATGATTCTTCACCACTAGGATTTAGCGATTGGGTCCCCTAATCCCCAGTCGCCCTTTAAAAGGGTGAACTCTCTGAGAAGGCCTCCATCCTAAGGATAAACCAAGCGGGGAGTATATAAGACACTTTCTCCCTTCTTTCAGCATGCCTTCGTGGTGTAACTGTTAGCAGACTCGGCGCGTATTCGAGAGGTTCAGGTTCGAGTCCCAGATTACACATCCTTCACGTCTCCTGCTTTAAATTAACCTAATGTCTCTACAGCTTTACATGAGGTTTCAAGACCGCGTCTACATATTTATGAATAGTTACAAAACTTCCATCCAAGATATTCAACTAAATGCGGCCATTTTCATGATTCCACTTCAAATCATGAAACCATTTCCATGGAAAAGGAATCTTTCATAAAGTAGGAAAATCAAAAGCAAGTTGATATTCCTCGCTGCCACGATATCAGAATATGGCTAAAATCAAGCAATATCTGGAATCGTCAGGAAACAATACAAGGTTCCATCTCCTTTCACTCAATCGAACATGGATACGATACCACTTGTGTCTGCATACTTAAATCGGAAGCTTTGGAAAATGGAATGATTGTGACGCAAATATTTAGTTTTCTCGCCTAACATCTTACCATTTGAAGCAATCGTGCAGCAGTAGAACGGTTCATTCAAGATTCTACAGAAGCCAGAAGGTCTAAAGCCAACTCTCTTGCAATCACTATATTGTTTCTTCAGAGCGCACAGTGGTAAGAATCTGTCTTTGGATGCAGTTATTGTTCTTGGTTTCCCTTGATCAGGAAGTTTACTAACCCATTCATTGCTTAAAAGATCGTTCCAGGTTTTTGATATAATACTTTGAAGGATATTCAGATTCTGGAACTTCTATGTATTTGCCTCTTCTTCGAGTAACCAATGAACCACCACTTTTTACTTTCATATGTCACAGCTGATGACTAGGTGAGTGATCTGTGAGCCACATTCTCAGAACCACATTAATTTTAAACAACACTATATGCCTGAATTTTAACATTGCGCTTATTGTGTAACACATTGTCAATGGCCTAATTCACACGTTGTCAGTTCCCTCACTCAACGCTGGATTTTTGCACATATGGTATACGAGCAGAAATCCAGTGTTGTAAAGAACGAACATAAATAGTTACATTATTGGGCATTGGTTTAAGATTTTAATCAGTCAGCATATTTTTTCAGATCATTGTTTTAATTCTGACGAGCAGAAAAAATCAGCTTTAAGATGAAGAGACCGTAATTTTGTGCCTTTTTCGTTTCTAACTCAGATGAAAGACACATTTTAATTCCTATGCTCAACATTCATGTGGAAGTACACATATATTTTCACTGAAATAAGATTAGATTACATATTTTTAACTATTTTCCGAAACTTAGAGTCAACTATAGTATTTTTTTCAAATCAGAAATTTTATTTAGAATTTGACTTATTTCAGAAAACTACATAAATAATACATTTTTAATGAAATCTTAAAATCAAAATGATATCAGGTATTTTGTAAGCCGAGGTTATTAATATAACAGACAAGCTTCTTGGATGTTATTAAATAGGTATAAATATTTATGCAATGACATTTGTAAATAAATGCTATGAAAGAAACGAATATGTCTTGAAATGGGATGTTTACTTCACAAAAGAGACTACTCATGCGATTCTATGATTTTATTTCAATGTACATGGAATAGAGTTATTTATATTCGCATAAATCGTATTTTTCTGGAAGTAGGAAACACGAATTCTTACGATATATACTCGTATATTACCTTTCTGAAAGCAATATCATTGAGATGTTATAAAAAACTTCATAAAATTGGAAAACCTGACGATAGTATACTCATATTTCATTTAAACAAAAGGATTCAGAAAGAACGCGATTAAGGTTATTTAATTTTATAAGGCTATTTTTTTAACTTTATTTATTAATTGTTTTTATAATGGTAATTTTATAGTTTATCTTGTGTTTAATCGAATTTGTGGTTGCATATGGCTTGCATTTATGTGTTTACTTGTTGCATAGAATAAGAGATCTTTTAATTCCGAGTACAATGGTTGTGTAATTTTAAAATAACTCATACAGAACTCGACATATACAAAATTTCGTTCCTCAGAAGCCTTGGCGACATTTGGCGATTTCTCGATAACTTGGCGACTTTCTGGAAGATTCGCGAAAACACATTTTCGAAGCTCTACGACCAGCAAGTGCAGTGTATGAGTCGCCCCCCCCGGGGGTTGACTCAGGAGAATTCCTGGGAAGTACTGGCTAGGATCTGTACTTAGACAGTCTCAACCACGGGGGTAAAATATCAGGTACTATTGTACCTTATTCTTCACAGGACTAGAACCCGGGTATTGTACCTAGGATGGGATCAGGCTCGACAGGGACCGTACTGGTACTGGCTTGTCCGCTCCCTTGGCTGTGGTGGAGCTGATATGAAAAACCAGGAGGAGGGCGTGGGACCATGCCCGTATAACCACAATGGTAAAGTTAGGGCGTCCCCGTCTCTCCGTAACGAGTAACGAGTGTATGAGTCGCAGAGCTGGAGAGTTCAAAAGTTAATCAGTTGCGCATTGAGCAATCTTATAACTTATTCGTGTGTTAAGGAGGAACCGCTGAATATCCGCGTACTCTTTGAATTATTTCGAGCCATTATTGTGCTGAATGTACGATTTATTTCGTCTTTTTACCAATAAATCATTCATTTTCTCTGTTTATCTGGATTTATTATTCAATGAAACATCAACGATCCTGCAACTCACAATAATATATATATAACAAAAACTAATAATATGCTTAATAACTCATTCAGAAATAAATTTTATTGCTTACAGAAACATTAACTGCTAACAAAATTCCTCATAATTTCGTGCAGTATCAAATTAAAAAAGCTGGCATTATCTATTCATTCTAACTCAAAATATTTAATAACATTATGATACCTTGCCTTAAACTAAGAGCAGGGTAGAGTTTGATGGATAGTGAGTACTTCTAATATGTAAAATCTGTTCATATAATGTAAAATTCGTAAAATAATTCGCGGGCACTCTTTCTTCTCACTAACAGTCCAATTTCACTTCTAGAAGGCGCAGCAAAGCCAGACGTTTGCTTTTATTGTGCTGTCATTTTCATTTTTCAATGATTTCATCAAAATTTGAAAAAAATATTTATGAAAAATATTCATTATTAGATATTTTTTTAAAGTCTCGATACTTATGTAGCCGAGTTATTAGACGAGATTTAAAATCGCACAGTACTAACCCTACTGTGACATTTTTCCAGCCAACACCCTAACTTAGTTCTCTCCAGTGAACAGTTCTTTTCAAGATTGAGCACCGCAAAGAAAGGTTATTGCCACTGTCCTTCTCTTTGCATTATTTTACTGTAATTTAGGACGCGATTTCATAATAGCTTAAATTTAGAATTGATTCCAGAAAATTTATTAGTACTAATTACTTTGTATTGCAACTAGTCCCTTGCAACTTTTCTGTGAATACTAAGGTTCTGGAATCTCCAGATGAAAATCGCTTTAATAAGTCAACTAATCTTAGTTTTTAAAGCCAATAACTTATTGCCAAGAAACGAAAGAGCTTTTAGTAATGCTAATGTATTCTTAATTTTTTATTTAAATTTTGCAATAAAGGCATACTCAGAAAAAAAAATCTAACGTGTATACCACATGGCTTCCTTGAAAGAAATGTTAAAATTTACGCCTTTTGCATTTCATTTAAATTTATTGGATTGAATTAAATCTACTTCGTCGATAGCGCATAAAACACAATAGAATAGATGCGCTCTTTAAAATTCCCTATATTTGTTTACTATAGCGACACTCTGGCGCTAGGTTTACTTCATAGAGTTACATCTCATTCATTTTATAACTCAGAATGCACAATAATTATGTATATCATATGAAGAATTATCTTATCGCTGCCATATGTTCTATTGAAATACTGCGATAAATCTAAAACGATGTATAAAAGAAATTCAGCAAACAAAAAGAAAAGAAAAGAAATAGTTTTTCATAGACGATTCATTATTTCTCATTCAATGGAATCAGTTCTCACTTCACAACAAGGCAAAAATATATAAAAACTCAAAATATCTATATTAAAAATTACGGAGTAAATCTTAAACACTTATTTCCTCGAATAAATTCCAGAATGGATTAAGCATGATTTAATTCGCAGTAATAAAAGAAGGCATTATCTTTGTTGTTGCGAAGCTTAGTTTCTCTAGATTGGCAATAAATCTACTATTATGCTAAGTTTCAAATGTAAAGAAATATGGCTGCTATGGCAAAAAAAATTAGGCTTAGCCGAACTTAACTTAAACAACAAAACAAAATTGTTGATAATTCAACAACTATAACATGCAGGTTAACTAAAGGCATAAAAACCTTAATTGAAAGATAAGAACAACACAGTTCAATGATTTTTAAATCAAAAAATGCACAATTTACGAACATATAAGAGTAAATAACCTAGGCTCACTGAGCCGAGTAACCCAGTGGATGTATATACATACTTTTGGTGCGGCCTATTACAACCACAATATGGCTGCTATGGCCAAAAAAATTAGGCTTAGCCGAACTTAAACAACAAAACAAAATTGTTGATAATTCAAAAACTATAATATGCAAGTTAACTAAAGGCATGAAAACTTAACCCAGAGGTAAGAACAATACAATTCAATCATTTTTAAAGCCAAAAATGCACAATTTACAAACGTATAAGACTAAATAAACTGAGCTCACTGAGCCGAGTAACAGAGTGGATGTATATATATATACATACTTTTGGTGCGGCCGATTGCAACCACAATATGAGGTGCACATCTACATGTTATAGCAGTCTAATATACAAAATTGCAACATTCTGAGGCTTCTCGTTTTTGAGTTATGCGAGATACATACATACATAGATACATACGTACGTACGTACGCACAGATGCCACGAAAATATCTCTTCAGAATTTTAAATCAGTTTTATAATTTTTTTTGGGAAAAACAGTCCTTTATTCTGTCCTTACGCACAGATGTCACGCAAAAACACCGTTAAATTGCATTCGATATAAGTCAAAATTGGTATTTTTGTTGAAATATGATACCCAAAATTTTTCGTGATTACAATACTTCCTTTTTACTTCGTACAAGGAATTAAAAATTGCATTCGACTGCGGTCAAAATGGATATTTTCGTTGAAATATAATACCCGAAATTTTTAGAGATTGCTTTTCTTCCTTATTACTTCGTATTACTAGCATGGATATTTTATCATAATATGTTGAATATTTTTTTGGAATCTCAATTCTGAGACTTGCCATATCCAATTTTCTAAAGCTATACAACAAATAATTGTATAGCTTTAGAAAATATTTTCAAAAATATCTCATTATTCTTATGACTCAGCCTCCCTACACAGAGAAGCTGAATTTCAAGAATGCGTTTATGTATGAAAATTTCATTTTCCAAGCGAAGGTAAACATACAATGTTTACAAGTTGAGATAAAACTTCAGACAAGAAGGAATATTCTTAGAAAACAAGCAAGCAAGTTTAAACTCTCTTTGCCTGCGCTCGTAAAGAAAGATACTAGACCAATGGAAAAAGCGAGAAAGTTGGATGAAAAAGTACAGGATCTCTTTTGAAATGTGCGCCAGGCTCAGACCGTGGCTATAAATTCAAAAGTTCTTCCTTTTCTCTCTTCCCAGCGGATTACATCCGAAATACTCTATTCATATCTTCGCATCTGAAACCCAGCACATACATCTATCTTCCACATCGTGACGGAAGTTTTTAGGGTTATTCCTTCTGACCGAATGTTTGAAATTTGACTTTCAAAGAACTTTTGTGGAGGCGAGGAAGTGGTATGAATTCATGGCATAGAAAATATCAACCCCATAAATCAAGATGCACAGGGTAGGCGTCGGCGCTGGAGGGGTTGCCGCTGTCGGAATGTTCACCCGTTGCCAAATTGGTGAGGTGAATTAGGCCGACCCCCAGCTGAGCAATGAGTTAACAAATGAGGCCATATCCCTATAATGTCGTTTTGATTTGCTCTTTCACTATTGGGCATTTTTGTTATAGGATAGAAAATAATACAATTAAACAGAAGCGACTAAGAGTTTTCATTGTATTTCATTTCTTAATACTTTCGTTTATTATTTTTCCTAATTTAGTTGTTAATTCATTGGTTTATAATTTGCTGAAACTGCGTGAGATGAAATAATGTGGACAAAAACTCTTCAAAGGAACTCCTAAGTTGAAAATGAAATAGTCTTTCTAGTTATTTCTGACAGACAGCTCTAGATTTAGCTAATTCTTCGTTAAAAATATTAGCATAAATATGCCGAATCATGTTTTTTACTGCTGCCAGTAAAGGAATTTTTTTAATTATTAGTTAATGATCAATACCGAGAACAGAAATGCTTTATATCATAATAAATGGAGTAAGATATTTGTAAAAATGATGCCGACTTTTATATCTTTTGTTTCAGAGCAAGAATGTAAGTTAATTCGGAAAGATCCTTTCTCAAAATCTGTTGTCCAAATAGCTTTTTTTTAATTATTCTGATGACATCTACTTCTTATTTAATAAGAAATGCGGTAACTGCTCGTTTAAGAGAAAGCAAAAGTAATTTTTTTGTGTTTAATGACTAACTGTTTTCTGATACTGACTTAAATCTAACCTAAATTAGTTAAATAAAAAATATGAAAGCTTTCAAATTTTATATTACACCCAACCGGCGTTTTTTTCATTTGTAGACACATACACATTTCGAGAGCATTTGGGCTAACGCCACACTGGGCTAAAAATATTTAAAAACAACATAACTTTAGAATTTCCGATAGAGAGTTTCACAAGCTGAAGATAAAAACGTTTTATTCCCTACAATGTCGCCACTGCTCGCTTTGAAATTGTTGAGCTTTTTAATCAAATTTCGTTGTTTTACAAAATATGAAATAGACAATAAAACAAATTCCAAATTCGGGCTTCCATGTGCCCCTGTTCGGGTGGTGGACTATGTTATTCAAAATTTGATAGCTCTAGGTATCGTTGTTTGTTCCCATTGAGCGAAACATACATACATTCATGCAGATTCTCCATTATTTAATTTCTTTAAATATAATGCCCAGCGATAATATTTAGTGGCAACAGTTTGAAAAGTGATACAGCCGCTTATAGTGATTCGAAGCAAAATGTTGTTTTGAGACTAATACCTTTTCTGGGCTAACGCCCCTTTGGGCTAATAAATGAATTCGGAGACAAATGGTATAATGTCTATACAATGATTCATTTATACGGACGCAGTGCCGTACCTATGTTTAATTACATTCATCTCCAGATTACGATTAGCCAAGCCTTGTATTAAAAAAAACGTTAAATTTGTTTTATTGCGGAAGGAAAGAGAAATTATTATTACATCCTATTAACGCAAAATAATCTTGTACTGAAAGTACGGGAAGGGAAGAGTAATGCATGGAATATCAGTCGCGATAACAAATGTCATATTATTTGGATGTTTTTTTTATCCATAACAGTCCACAGTTTAATTACATGTAATTCGGAATATATAAATATTACACAATAATAAGCAAAAATTCAGTTTTTTACACAAGTCTGAATTCAATGATTCTTTTCGTTTGAAAATATCGTTCTTTTATGCTGTTTATAACTTTATTTCTTCATTTCTGATGGGAGATAGTTATTACTTACAGAGACTTTTACTTACAATATGTTCTTTTTGCTGTGAATATTAAATTAATTTACGTAGCCAAGTGAGCTTATTATCCGGATGAAACAACTGGAAAATATACGTAAACTATCATTAATAATTTCCTATTGATTATCATGTGGGTTATTCTAGTTTTCATGTGTTTTTATAACTGCCCTCGGATGAACCATTGATTTTGAGCTATGCTTGGATGTCATTCCTGATAGTACCCAGTAAATCGTAAAATTCTCATGCAATGCTTTAAAAATATTTCTGGACAAATTTTTGTTGAAAACATTTTAAAATGCATTTCTGATAATTTAAAATATTTCTGAAAAAATTCTCCTGATGAAACTATTGGAAAGTACAGGTAAATTATCATTCTTGTTTTCCTATTAATTATCATTTGGGTTACTGTTGTTTCGTGTACTTTTATAACTGCCCTCGGATGCACAATGATTCTGAGTTCACCTTGAATGTCATCCCCGATGGTACCCAGCGAATGGTAAAAATTCTCATGCAATGCTTTTTAAAATATCTCTGAAAAAGATTCTTGTTGAAAAATCTTAAAACGCATTTCTGAAAATTAGAAATATGTCTGAAAAAATTCTCTTGATGAAACTATAGGTTAATTATCATATGGATTATTCTTGCTTCACGTATTTTTATAACTGTCCTCGGATGAACCATGATTTGTAGTTCACCTTGGATGTCATTTCCGATGGTACCCAGTTAATTGTAAACATTCTCGTGCAATGCTTTTAAAATATTTCTGAAAATATTTTGGTTAAAAACATCTTAAAATGTATTCTAGAATATTTTTGGGCATCTATGCAATCAATAATTTAAACTACCGCCATGGTTATAATCACGTCTGAGCACAAATATTTATTTTCAAAGGTAAATACTAGCATTATTTCTAAAACAAAGTCATGCTAATTTGCTTGATATGTCAACTAAGCTCTCTATCCCCAGGCAACACAAATCCTTTTAAATTTCTTCTTTCTCTTCTTGATATTTATATAAACAGACAGTTTAAATGCATTTTAGCGGCTTTCTTTTGGAACGGATGAGGAAACAATTATGTTTAGAGGAATTGTACACAGAAAATGAGAATCCACGAAACACGAAGTCGCATGCATTTTCCACTTCACGTTTCTAACAGGCAGATACAAAGAAATAAAGAAACCTAAAAATTTTAATTTCCATTTCTGAACGGGCGTTTCGAATGTGATTCGAATTCAGTTCACTTGAGCGTGAAAAGTGTGTCCATCCGAGCTTGAAAAATGTTCGATAGCAATGCCGGTTCTCTGGCATCGATTTTCAGAAGAACCCTCTCAACAAGCATATGGAATCGGGCGACTTTCTGACATTCTTCATGGTGAAAGGGGGGGGGAGATCAGCGAGAAAGCAATTCCTCCGGAGGGTAACCATAACCGCTTCGCTCCTATGATGGATGAGATGAACGACTGTTTCTGATCTAATTGCCAGAAAGCGGTCGATGCATCAAAGTGATCTGAACGATATTAAAGATAGATCAGCTAAATCATATCGATATATTCTAATCTGGAGAATGACAAGAGCTGCAAAGTACTTTTTTGGGGGAAAGAAATGTTTCTAATTTTTAAAAAAATCAATACCTGGATATCGATTAAATTAAATAAATCTTAATCATAATGTTTCATCGTGATTTCTAAGATAAGTGTTAAATCTAAATTAAGATTGCAATGTTTGATGTGAAGTAGCAGAAGCCACTTCGAAAAATTTAATTCAATATTATATAAATTTATAAGTAATAATGTTCTCCGTTTAGTACAAGAGTAAAAATAAAATTGTTCATTGAACAATGCAGGTTTGAGTTGTATGATGGACACTGTAGACATGGAGAGTATTATCTTCAACGAATATAAGAAAAATGTTTTGTAAATATGATATAGTTTGGAAAACTTGCGGACTAACCACACACTTTAGAAAGAATGGAGAATATTGATTTAAAGTTAGATATATCAAGATTGTCTTAAAGAATCTATTTTATTATTTACTGCGATAAAATATACAAAGACTGACCTCAAAAAACTTTCTATTTTTGACATTTAGTGTTAACAACATGTACAACAACTCCAGAGTTTTGAAATTCTTAAGAAAATCTTGAGGTAGGTACGTACAGCAAAGAGAAGTTAGGTTATTTGAATATGGCAAAACGCACTAAGACTACTTGGCTAAGAGGAAGGATGCCTTTCAAAGAAGCTTTTTAAGAAAAATTGGCTCATATCTACGTTGTACGTAGGGAACCTCGAATGCAAACCAAGCAGCCAGCCCATTCACTTGGGTTCGAACCCGGATCGAATTACCAATATTCAAAGCTCTCTATGAGCACTTGATCCCATGAAAGAAAGAAGCACGATTTATTTTGAAGACTTATCGATTTTGGTATCAATAAGTATACTACATGCTATAGTATTTTAATTTTTTCTGTTGTTTTGACAGCTGTTTTTTTCAATAGCTTATTTTACAGTAAGACTAAAACCTCTAATGGATGTAAAATCTGTTGAACGATATTTATGTTAGGCAAGGCTTTGACAAGGCTGTTAATAATTAAGCTTCTGAGGAATCGAAAGTTGTATGCTGGTTCAACAGACCGTGGGAGGCTCACTAACTTCGTTTTATTCAACGATCAATATTTATATTTGAAGTTTATAATGAATTGCTGCATTCCCCCACGGGCAGTCTTGTGGTGTAAGGCGTTAGTATTCCCGGTTAGTAAATAAAAAAAAAACAGGCTTCGAAACAATGAGTAATATCTGTAAGTTTTAGTGAACACGTCTTGGTTTTTAAGTAATTAAACACACACACAAAAAACTTACATGGTTAAAAATGTTATTATTACATAACGTTTTTATATTTCAAGCAAATAAAAGTAAACTCTAAAAAAACTCTTTTGCTGTATGTAAGTAAATAATTTTGACACGACACAGCAATACATTGCATTACTAAAACAGCCAGGGAAACTCTTTCGTTTTTTCCACCGACGGCGAGGCAGTGGAAAAAACAAAAGAGTTACGACGGTTAACATATCGACCAGGTAGCCTCGCTGTCGGAATTAACTTTGCTACAAAAGTTCCTGGCTTGCAGGCTTCCCAGGCCTATGTTTGGAGAAAAGGGGAAGTTAACTAATATATTCCAGCTCTTTCAAAAGTCCACATAATACACTTTGCTGCATATTGTGCTCAAGACGAGTGATGGGGGTGGAAAAAAGTGTTGAGCGAGTCAATGGTGCAGTGAATGGAACAAGGGTGCAATGTGGGTGCGGAGAACAACTTTAGTTTCACATGTACAGAGTTATAGATACATGGTTACAGCTTAAGTACTGTCAATAGGCATCCACAACGTGACAGTTCGTCTGATGAGACCCTGAAAGCAACTGGGCCTAGCAGTTTCTGTGCTGGGGCATTAATTTGTCTTAGTTCAACTCGCAGTGATATGGGATGGCTTATCACCGCTTTCCTCTTATGTAATATAAATATACAAATTAGTTTATCTTTCTAGTAAACTCTTTAGCAGAGACTTCTGATGTGTTACTTATTCTATTATTAATAAAAATAAATTATTCGTATGCTAATAATTCAGATATGAAAGCACACAGTGTGAGAAATGATACATATATGCACACTATTTTGTTTTCTAAATGTGTGGGGTTTCAATTCATCTGGTAAAGCTAATTTAGTCAAATAATCCCCCTAATAGACATGCAGCGAATTATTGCTATGTCTGAAACAACGACAGAGTCGTGTGGAGGTTAAAAATAAACCTTTACATTTGAACAGAATTTAGACGACAAAGACACTCTCTTGCGTTAACAATATAACCACAACTCGTGATGATGCAACTAAACAGAAGAGTCAAATTTAAGTTAAACGTGGAAAAGTAATCAAAGACTATGCAATTAATTACAGTCTTAGAATATGGCACCTTACTCTGCCGGAGCGTCAGAATTAAAATGTCGGCAGCGATGAAACGCAAAGCTGAATAATTACAACTAGCACAGCTGGCAGGAAACTAACATATAGCGCGCACACGACGCCAGAAACATGATCTGTCTTAAAATCAAATAACCTCAGTTAAATACTGGGTACTCATTTGCATTCTGTTGAGGAATGCGGAAAGAAGAAGTTACGGTAAAGACTGAAATTATAAATAAATGGTTACTTAATTCCCTTCCAATGTTTATTCAAAATATTATGAAAGTACTAAAATTAAAATAAATGGTTTTTTTAAAGTGATCGTCCAGATTTCAGATGAGGTTAATTCTATAACGTACAAGATATAACAATGGAGTTTGGCGAATGACGTCATAAGATATACACGTGCGATCATGGGCTAATGATGAAGTGCGGAGAAGATACGCCATAAGGTGTTTGAACATATCAAATCACAGCGTAGGAATACGCATAACGGATTTCTGTTAATAGCACTATAGCGTACAAAGGTGTATTAGGGGCTGTAAAATACAGCAGCGAACGAATTTAAGCTCTGTTTCAAGCTTGGTAATTCTGTGGAAGCAATTCATGACATGATGCAAAAAATTTCCGGAAATGAAATCTTACAGTTTGAAGTGCGTTTAGGAATGGATTAAGAGTTTTCAGAGTGGGCAGGATTGAAGATGTTGTTCGAGGTGGTAGGCGTAGCGATGAATCTATTGAAAAAGTAGCGATGAATCTATGAAATTGTGGTAGGCGTAGCGATGAATCTATTGAAAGAAGATGTTACCTAAACAGAGCAACAGTGAACAGGCGCAAAGATGTTCTAGTTCATTTACTGCGAAATTCCGTCGAGTACGTTGAAAACGGTTCTGTCATGTACGTCCAGAATACCCCGGACGTGAGCTATTGGTACATTTTTGCATGGTAATGCCATTCCAAATTCGTTCTGGTCGGGAAACAGTTTATGATTTGCAGAAAAGTTCTAGCCCTCAATCACCCATTGTATTCACCTAATTTTTTTCCCGCAGAATGTTTTCCATTCCCGCACGTGAGCAATGCCTAAAATAAGATTTTCGGAACTATTTAAAGACATATGATGCGTATTCTCCATACGATACCAAAAAAAGAACTTTGTCCGCAATTTTCAGAAACTGTGCAGTCGTTGTCAAAACTGCATTGCAAACGACAGACATTAGCTCGAAGAAACACGTTTTTTCTGACTTCGAGCAGAATCGTTTATTTACTATTTTAACTCGATCACCATATTATCATACCTTGTATTAATAGTTTATTAATTTGTAGATACATTACGTAATTTTGAAGCAGGAGTACATGAAAAATGAGCAATGCCCTTGACGGGACTCGAACCTAGACCTCTCGAATACGCGCTGAGTGTTCTACTGTTACACCACGAAGGCATGCAGAAAAGAGGGAAAGAATATATTATATACTCCCCCTTTTAAAGGGTGACTGGGGATTAGAGGACACAATCGCCAAATGCTGGTGGGGAAGAATCATCACCTACCACCTTTTAGTTCGGGCGCCACTGTAGAATTATTAGGATTTTTTTTAAAGCGGGAGACATGAAAAATGAGCAATGCCTTCGCCGTTACTCGAAACTGAGCCTCTCGAATACGCGTGCTAAACGTTACACCACGAAGGCATGCAGAAAAGAGGGAGAAAATAATTTAAATGCATAAAATTAAAAAAGAAGTCACTTAGTTTTAGAATGTCATCAAAATGGGTTCCTATGCTTTCTTGGCCTATCGATGACAGCATCATGCTTTCATTAAATACTTAACCCGATTCGTTGCTAAAGTTCTTATTCACTGGATCTTACACCAAGTAATTATTTGTTTTTCTTTTCATGCAACTTAAAAATGATATAGCTGTGGCACATTGACCCATAAGCCTACATGTTTGGAAAAAATGATGTTACATTTTTAAAGACATTCAAAAATGTCATGCAGTAAAGAGGGACAAAAATTTGGGTATGCTATGATCAATTTTATCAAGCTACTTCTGGAAATTTCTGATACAAAATTTTTGAAACCGGTTTAATCATTTTGAGAAACACTGTATTTTACTACTGTCATGTACTTTCTGTGATTAAAATCTAAATAATTTCTAGTAAACATTACACTTATAAACCACAATTCGTGTCATGAATGTAAATTAAGCACTGCAGACCCTAATTAATTTTGTAGCCTGGCCGTCTCGAATAGGAAATACTGTCTCTCGGAAATCCTCGAAACGACTCGTCTACTTCCGAAAGCACTCAAACCATTTCAGGAAGCACTCCTCGTTTCCGAAAGCTCACGTATATATTATATATTTATTTGAAATTACTGTTACATATTTATTAGGATATCCCGGCTTCGCTAGCTATCCAATCAGTAGAAGTGCCTCGAATGAACGTTTCTATCTAGTTTATCAGCATTAAAGACAATAATAAAGTTTAGAAAAGTTCGAAATAACACAGCACCAGTATTAGGTTTAACCCTGCGCATATTTGAGTTTATACATAAGTTGAGATTATTAGCTGCTACGCATTTTTATTAATAAATAATTATCACTATTATTATTAATTCAGGTATTGCTGTATTGATTAATTTGTGTTTGATTTATAAGAATAAGGAAAATTTTTAAGCTGCAGTAGTAAATAAAAACATACGGCGTAATATTATGGTATTTTCTCCCTCCTTTCTGTATGCCTTTGTGATGTCCCGTTAACACAATCGGCGCATATTCCATGTTCGAGTCCCGGCGAGGGCATTGCTCATTTATAATATCTCTTGCTTCAGAAAAACCTAATGACTATATAGTGTAAATAAACATATGATTATAACGACCTATACTTCGGATGGAAATAAACCTAGAGCTTATTTTCAACGCACAGAGATACCCTTACCAATTCAACTACCCGCTGTTGATCCCAACAGCAAAGTTTTTACTCAACTATGAAATTCAAGTAATCCCTTAACCGAACTAGCGATTTAAGTTCCATCCGTTATTAACATATTAACCCTTTCTATTGGCAAGTGATTTTACTTATTAATATCAAGCAAAAAATCAAATTTAGAAAAAACAAAATCAGGCAAAAATCAATATAATTTTTATGCCTGACTTTATTTTTTAAATTGGTGTGTTTCTCTTCCAATTATATGACTTTTTTTATATTTATTCATACGCATTATGTGCAGAATCACTAAATAAATGATAGTTTTGTCCAAGATATGGGGAAGATTCCAGAATGTATAAACTAGACGTATGGAAAAAAATATTAATAATTTGAGGTTTATTGGAATTATCGTGAAACCTCAGTTGACGAGTTCATTTCGCTCTTGAAGCCGTTCTTCAACAGAAATACTCGTAAACCGGAACAATTTTTATTAACCGGAACAATTCCAATATGAAATTATTATTGGATAAAACTGATTCCAACAGGATGGATTAATTCGTGCTTGGATGACAAAAGTTTACTTACTTAAACTTTATTGTGTACTTTGTGCACAATAAAGTTTACTTACTTAAACTTTATTGTGTACTTTGTGCACAAGTTCATAACCCAAATCTAGTCGAAATCAGGATAAAAAACAAAAAAGATAAACATAATTTTAAAGAGATAAAACAGACGAAAACTTAATTTTACTGTTAAGAAGGGTGAACTGCTTAAGTGGAAAATGTTGAGGAAGATGTTATTGCTTGGATGCAAAATTTTCTTTCATCAAAACATAAGGTGACTGGCTTTCGGGAGCATCTTTTTGTTTCTAAGCGACACTCAGTTTTGCTCATTCAAACTTTGTCAAATGTAATTTGTTGTTGCTTACGTTTTAAAATGTTTCTAAAGAGAGACATTCATTTCAGTAGCGTTGTTATTGAAAATGTTTATGCTATTGCTTTACCGCAGTGATATCATTACGCGAAAACTTTGCATTTTACTCTATTTTGCATAAATTTTTCGAGTTGTAGAACTGCGATCATTTTCCATACTCTTTCAACAAAAGCCAACTAGTGCCATTTGTTGTTACATCTAAAGTTGTTGTAGTTCTTTCATGCTGAACTCATTTTATGGTTCTCTGACAACTTCTCCACGTTTTCATTGTTAACTCCTTGGCCCATGCTTCCTCAGATCTTTTGTGGAGCATTTGATTTATTGAGAGAAAAACAGTTTCGTAATTTTTTACTACAAAATCATTAAAAAAGTTCAGAGATAATGACTACGATCGGCATATTATTTTCAATTTATACACTATAAATATGAAAGGAATGGATTAGAAGAGAATTAATATATTCTTGTTACATTTTAGATGTGTCCAAACTGCTTCATGTCCATATTCTAAATAACTCCAGCATTCTTAATTAATGTTTTATTACTAAATCTATTACAAAATGCTGCTTCTTTCTATAAAGAAATGGTTCCAAACTCCTTTTCCTAAACAGTAACAATACTTTACACATTTTCTCCACAGTTTAAAACTTGTCTTAGTTACTGTTTTGCCACCATGTTTCAAATAAACTTCCGCCTTAAATCGACAGAAAATACACACATCGGCGTAGGATGACTCGAGAAAGCTGTAAAGGATTGGCGATTGTTCTTTGCGCTGCAATAGCTTGGAGAGGCTTTACTGCATCAAGTGATTACACAATGCTTCTCTTCCATTGCACCCTGTTGCCTGAATAACCCACGTCTCTCGCTTCGCCTTCTTCTTCACAATTTAAAATCTAAACTACATACATCGAAATTGTGGGACGTGTTTAGAACCCTTAGCATTGTATCGGTTTTCACCAGAAGTATATTTATGAACAATAGCTCCAGTAAAAAACAAAAATAATATTTTAACCAGCAAGCCAGTTGTGATTTTTGGATAAGTCCTTCTTGGCCATGACTCAAGCGTGATTTGGGCTTCATCTTCCCCCCAAACCACACCATTACACACACACACACGCATATATATATGGATATATATGTAAGATGTAACAAAATACGATAGCTGCTTTAAAAAAATAATTGGCGACCTCAAAATTAACATTCTAGATTTGATGCTCTCCCTCCAAATTCATCTCTTCTCCCAAATTCAAGATCCTTCCATGATTATATAACAACCTAAGATTAACCAATCATAGCTCAGAGTACTTTCTGCGTGTACTTGGTATTATACTCTTGGCACAAAAAATTACGTCATTCTTTTCTTCGCTTCGCCACTGCTAATTTACCCCCTGTCACTTCGCTTCCCAGATGTTTATGTCTTACTTTTAATTCAGTGTACATAGGATTTACTGTATTTCATTATGATTGGATGAATATTTACTAAGATGGTTTTATATGCGTAAAATAAAGATTGGGACTTCTTCAAAATTCATTCGTGTCGACGTCATTTGTTTGCCTGTCTAATTAGCCATCAGGACTACGCAATAAAAATTATCACATATATGTGTGTGTTTGTATGTGTGTAGAGATGGAGAGAAGGTGCAATAGATTTACTCATTTTCCTTCTTTACGTAAGTCCTCTGTCGTTACAGTTGTTAACTCTAAAAATATAGACCAGACAAATAAAATTAAAATACTGGTAGATGTATACAACTGATTTTCAATCTAAAGTTGCCGTTGCAGTTTCAAGGATTGAGCATAAATTTAAATTATTAGTAGCGAACATTCAAGATGTACTTGTTTCGTTAAAATGACTTCTAATTAAACTATCTCTTCCAACGAGTGTTATAATTTTTGTTTTCTTTTCCCCGCCAAAGATACGGCTGATTTAAGTTCTTTGTTACAATCTGACAATAACAGTGAGATTAATCAGCTAACTACTAAATTCAGTCACAGGCAAGTCCGCCAACGGCCGAGTGGTAAAAAGGTTAAAAACTGGTAGTTCAGCCCGAATTCAAATCCCGGCGAACGGGCCAGTTGTGGGGGAGCTGTCGTGGTTTCCCTCATGTATAACGTGTATACCAGGCAGTTTTCCTTAAAAAAAGAAACGGCCCAGAAAATGTAATCAGTTGACAAAACTTGTTACTAGCTATTCTGCTTGCATATCTTAACAGCTGCTGCTTCTTAAATTCGACCTGGATTTGTACACTTCTGAGCAGAATGCATTCGAGAAGGAGTGGTGATAGGAAATTTAAGATAAACGTGTTAGTTAAATTAAAACATTTAAACGGAATTTGTGTTAATGTAGAAGTATAAATATAAACCTAAGCGATCAGTCAGTCTAATTTAATCTAATTTTTTCATAGACAAAAAAGGCTTTCATCACGACAAATGCCCCGGTAAAGCACACAGTAACTACTGCTGTCCAGAAAAATGCCTTTTAGTAAAAAATAAGATGTTTCGGAACGACAAAAGCGGAAATTAAAATCGAGAGAAAACATTCAGTTTAGTTTCCCTCTTCAACTGTCATCACAAGTGAATGAGACAAACGCTATGTCAAACGCGTCGTTTTTTTTTTTTGTTTTTTTGTTTTTTTGTTTGTTTACAAAAATAAATAAATAAATAAAATATTTAGAGATCGCGCCCTTCTTTGTAGCAAGGGTCTTAATATCATTGTATTCAGACTCAATATGAAAAAAACGTCTAATTAGGACAGGCCATTTAGGTGAATTTTTGTTGAAAAGTGGGCTGTGAAAGCTTTGATGAAACGTAATGCTTTTCTAATGAGTTCCTTCTTTCTTTAATAGAAGACCATTAGAGAAGATTTTTTATGTACGGTATTTCTCACAGTTTCACAAATACAGAATCAAAAGTTGACAGAAACACTTGCAATGACTTTGAAAAAACTGACACAAAAAATATCTCTGATTCTTATTATTTGGATGAAAAATAATAAAAAAGTGTTAAATTTTTGTTTGGAGGAATGTGGCGTAATTTACTTGGGCATTTAAGTCCCCAGATGTCAATTTTATAATGCAATAACGTTGAACTCAGGCTATCTTTTCTTGTCATACCCACCATCGATTTGGTGTTCCTCGTGTGTAACGTAATTATGAGCCAGCTTCCTTTTGAACATTCTCCACAAAGGTATTCCTTTCCTTACGTAGATAATGAAGCTTTTAAAGACATTTTCTCTAAATTAGCGTTTTTTGAGCTGTATTAATTATCTTTCCGGGCATCTATAGATTTGCTCCATTCTGTAATTTCATTAAGGAGTTTTGCGATTTATCTATGCACTGATGTCTTAGATTCAGCGTCTACAATGCGTAAGAGTTCTGCCTTTCAAAACTGTATGTTTATCGAAATTCATTAGCTTTTCTAGAAAATAGGCAGTTACTTTTCCTAAATTTTGCTCATCCCAACTAAGCAATTCACTGAATAAACAGTTATGCTTTGCTAGTGTTAGATAGGTATTCTTCACACAAAAATTAGCCAGTTTGTAACACTTAATAAACATTTAGTTTAGAGAAATGCTACAAAGGCACGTAAAATCAATTAAAGCTTTTGTTGAAAACAACAGGTTTGTAGATTTAAACAAAATTATTTTATTACACAAGCTTCCTCTGCAACTTGCAAGTCTAGAACTATTACTTATAACTTCAGTTACAGAATCTCAGTTTGCAATTCTAATGCTTTAGACAAAAGGATAACAACTAAATCTACAGTTCTCATCAAGATATAATAAATTCAAACAAAGCTACGGCTACGAAAGCGAAATCAACTAAACCTACAGTTCTCATCGAAACCTAATAAATCCACACAAAATTAAGCTACAAAAGCCAAGCCGACTAAATGTACAGTTCTCATCAAGACGTAATAAATCCAATAAAACTACGGCTACGAAAGGCGAAGCCAATTAAATCTACAGTTTTCATCAAGACATAAAACCTATGGCTACAAGAGCGAAGCCAACCAAATCTACAGTTATCAAGATATAATAAATCTAAATGATCTACGGCTACAAGAGCAAAGCCAACTAAATCTACAGTTCTCATCAAGACGTAATAACTCCAAACAAATCTACGACTACAAGAGCGAAGCCAACTATATCTACAGTTCTCATGAAAGCGTAATAAATCCAAATAAATCTACGGGTACAAGAGCGAAGCCAAATAAATCTACAGTTCTCATCAAGACGTAATAAATCCAAACAAATCTACGGCTACAGGAGTGAAGCCTACTAAATCTGCAGTTCTCATGAAGACGTAATAAATCCAAAGAAACCTACGACTACGAGAGCGAAGCCAACTAAATTACATTTCTCATCAGGATGTAATAAATCCAAACACATCTATGGTTACAAGAGCGAAGCCAACTAAATCTGCAGTTCTAATGTAATAAATCTAAGATATAATGAAATCTAAACAATCTATGGCTACAAGAGCGAAGCCATCTACAGTTCATCTAACATCTACAGTTCTCGTCAAGATGTAATAAATCGAAACAAACTACGGCTACAAGAGTGAAGCCAACTAAATCTACAGTTCTCATGAAGACATAATAAATCCAAGCAAGCCTAGAAGAGCTACAAAAGGTTACAAGTGCTACAAGAACTATACCAAATCTATTTCCCAACTACCAGCTACATCCAATCAGAAGATATTCTCGAAACTTAAAAATCGTGGACAACACATTGTTTAGCACTTCCCATACTAATTGCTGAAACCCTCAGAAGATTCAGTAGCTGAGGGCAGATAATAGCAATGACAATATCTGTTTACCTATAAGACAGTTCAGGTATCCTGTATGCGCATTCCTGTCCTGTTTTCTGTAACCATACCTTGACACATGCTGCATTTTAAATACTACACGAATTTTCATATTCAGAAATTGCTGCATTTTAGCAATCCAAGCTGAGTTGAGGAGGATTAAAAAATAGCAGAACTGGTTAATTAATCTTAAAACTCTACACAGTAAAGTTTAAAATTAATATTTAATATTTGAAAATATTAAGCATAGTTTAACTATGATTACACATATGTAGGCTCATTATGTATACAATATAGATGAAATTCTAAGCTTATTTATTTTTTCCTTTTACTTACGCTAGTTCAGACACAACTTGTGGATTTCTGAAGCTGTTGAAGATAGGACGCGAGTAATGCATGTTGATGTCAAGAAGTGATTTCATTAGTGAAAGCCTTATTTCTTTCACTTAATTAGTATTCACTTATGTTAGATTGTAATTCCCAAATCCGACTCATATGAGATGGAATCTAAGTTAGTTCTAATAATATCTGTTCTAAATGTGTAAGCCGTCTGATACTAACATACTATATGCGAACTTGGCACGTTTATCTTATCTGTGTAACAGGCAAACTAGAATAATTAATCATTCCACGTAGAACTGTGACGATCATTTCTCTCATGCAAAGAGTTTGATAATTATTAGCTAACTACTAGTTTATAGCGGGTGATGTTCACAGTAGGTAAAACTCATAACAGTATTATTTTCATAATTCACTCAGGCATTTTAAAGCTATTATGTGTAAAAAACATCAGGATACATACTTTTTGTAGTAAGTAAAATGAGTCCCATGATATATTCACATACGCGTTTTCCTTTCCTTTACTTGTTTATAACGCAGAACAATAGAATTCCGGTTATCGGATCCCCGACTAATCGAGATTCCGCATTTTCTAAGGCAGAATACCAGAGATAATTTCTCTTACAATTTAGAAAGCTTATTAACTAATCCAAGGCACAGAAAATCAACACAAGCTTTCTCGTTCAGATGTAAAATACAGTGGTGAAATAAATTAAGCCAATTTACATATTTGATCTACGATCTCCAGAACTACTGGACAGATTTTCATAAAATTTGGTGTGAACATAGGTTGATATAATACAAACAAAATAAACATTCAACCGTTATAATAGACACACATGTTCGTGCGTAACACTCATGGGAGTCTGAAGGTCTGAAACAGCGGTTGCAGAAGACACAAAAGAAATGGGTTAATAGGGCGTATGGTCCCCTCTTACAGCCATACAGGCTTCGCAGCGTGATGTCATTATGGAAATAAGGCAGTTTATCAGTGTCTGTGGCAATTGGTCCCACTCATTCAGCAACGCTGTTTCAGTTCCTGGATGGTTCTCGGAGGGGGTTGAGAGTTGCAATTGCCCTCCCCAGAGCGTTCCAGACATGCTCTATACGGTTGAGGTCTGGAGACCTGGTTGGCGAATCCATCCGGCGAATATTCTCACTCTAGAGAAATTCGCCGATCAGAAGAGGCCTCGCGTTAACGTCCTGTAAGTTAAACTTGGGGCCCACTGCACCCCGGAAAAGGCGAACATAGGGCTCCAAGACCTAATCCCTATGTCTCACACCAGTCACAGAGCCTCTGTCAAAGACGGGGAGAGGTGTGCGGCCATCCAACATGATGCCTGCCCAGACCATTACACCGCCACCTCCATAATTTTTGATTTCGCGGACATTGGAGGGTAGTTAGCGGGTTGACTTCTTAGTTATAACTTTTCAAGTTTTATTGCCATACATTTTCGATTTTAATCCAAAACATTCTTGCATAATTATGGGATTATTTTCGTCTTTCGTTTTCCCCAAATCTCTCTTATTTCTTTGTAGAATATGATATTTATTATTTTTTGGACAATAAGATGCATCCAATCAATCAATGAAACGTTTCCTATCGTTATAAAATCATCAGTTTTAATAAAATATATGAAACAATCTGTCTCCATATACAGTAGCATAATATTATCCGAATATTTGGGTTTCATATTATTATAATGAAAGTCATACGTTAATTATTTTGATAAATCTAATATTGTCATTCCAACATAGACAGATTTATTAAAGGTGACTGAATTTTTATTTTATTCATATGAACAGCAACTAATTTTCCACGAAATATAGAACGCTGCTTAAAATTTTTAGCAATTAATATTTTATCTTTTTCATAATTACAACATAATGTCATATCAATTCTCTTTCTAATGCTTTCAATTGTTTTTCCAGTCACTGTAGTATTCATTAATTTATTATATCATTAGTAGCTTTAGTTCAATTCATTAGTATTCAAATCATTAGTAGTTTTAGTTCTCATTTCTGTATTCATATCTATATGTTCCTTTAACCACGCTTTCTTAAAATTCGAATACTTTATACAGCTTTTCCAATTTTAAACCCACTTTCAAATATTGTTTTAAATTTCTATAATGAACAACGTAATGTTTATATTGTACAAAGTTGTTAGTAGTTCCTAAAGAAATAAGTATCAACTTTAATCGTTTCATACTTTGTCAATTTACAACGGAAAGAAATACAGCAGATCATGAGAAAAATTGAGGAAAAATGAACAAGGAAAAAATTTAGCGAAATGTATAATTGATGCATAAAGTGCCCCACAATTCCGTCGTGTTTGATTTGAAAATCCTAAGATGAGATACAGAAAAAATTTGAATCCTATATAGATGGAAAAAAATTAGAAGACTGGTTACACATTTATCTTAAGAGTTACTAAGTTTATAATGATATCAGTTTATGGTTTTCAGTTTGTTCAGTATCTTTAAATTTTTGTTTAGTGCAAGTTCGTTGTCCGCCTTCGCGTTTTTGGATAAATCCTGAAAAATTTCAGAAGGAAAAAACAAATATAAGCACACTTATAAAATTTTATAAATCTCTGTTAAATTTTTTTAAAGCTAAAACTATGACAGATAAAGAAGTTTAAATTAAAAGAGCGAGAATTAATTACAGATTTACAGTTTTCCCACTTGAAAATTATCTGGAAAAGAAAAACGGCTACTGGATTTTTTATACTATATAACTAAGGAAAAGTGTCAGTAATAACTCTTTGAATTGTATTTGTCTGCGCACTTGTTTACATGGCCTAGGACGCAGCTTTTATTGGGCAAAACGAGACTAAATCCTGATTTAACTTATAGTGTAAGCCTATAAGCTGGATTATTTTATTGCTACTACTTTTTATGTCAAACAATACTCATAGCCATTTCGAATTTTTTAATTTTTAGTAATCCATAAAAATCACAGCCCTATCTGGTTATGGCTTAAATTGCGAATAAGAAACCGCATTTGCACCGCTGCAAGGAACTGCTGCTGTAATTCGACTGTTTGATTGTTAAAAGCTGGTAAAATAATCCTCCAAGTTCATGATGACTTTGTTAAACGTTGTAAATTGTTAAGTGTTACCCTGTAAAATAACAAGTTTTATGCAGTCAAAATTAACTTTCATGCAATGAATATATAAAAATTTTTTCAATGACTATATAAACTTGTAGAGACATTAGGTATTTTTTGAAGGCAGGAGAGGTGAAAAATGAGCAATGCCCTCCCCGGGACTAGAACCACGGATTTCTCGAATACGCGCCGAGCGTGCTGATCACCACACCACGAAGGCATGCTAAGAAGGCGGAAGGAATACCTTATATACTTCCCATTTTAAAGGATGACTGGATATTAGAGGACCCAATCACCAAATCTTGGTGGGGGGATCATCATCTACCACCTTTTTAGTTCGGGTGCCACTGTAGAGACATTAGGTATTTTCTGAAAGCAGAAGAGTTTAAAAACGAGCAATGCCCTCGCTAAGACTCGGATCGCGGACCTGTCGAATACGCGCTGAGCGTGCTGATCACTACATCACGAAGGCATGCTATGAAGGCGGAAGAAATACCTTATAAACTAAGAGAATAAAAATTAACGTTAACGGCATATTAACTATATAATTCAAGAAGCAACACTTTTCGCTATTAAAAAAACAAATATTTAAAGTCAGTTATTTTAAATACAGTAAAAATGTGAGTAAGAAATACTATAGTAAAATAAATTCTTAAAAGAACGCATTTATTTCAGATACAAAATGCAGCTTTTAGAAGTAATTTGTAAACAGTATCTCAATTAAACAAAAAACTGAAATAAAAATTATTTCCAAATCCTTCTATGCTACAGATAGGTTTAAGAAAAAAAAATCCTTTCTAAGATTTAAGTCCTAAAAATAATCGAACAATCCTTAATGGAACTTCACGACGATCCGACTTCTCCTTGAAAAGCTTCCAAAAGTTCGAAAAAATATTCCCTGGAATGAAATCTTTGCCTAATCCTTCTTTCCCTTCCAGAAGCAGATAAATCCTCTATTAAGGCGACCGGCTTTGACAAGAGGAGATGTGCAGTGCTCCATAAAGTCTCTTTCCCCTTAAGCCCATCTCCAGCAAGGCCCTAGCGGGGAAGGTCGTTACGATGTGGTCAAGCGTAGGATGACCAGTTTTTACAAGCTTCACTTTTTTCTTCCTAAATTCCCAGGGGCGTCCTTTACCAACACCATCTCTCTCGTTCGAACGCAATCCGACTGCCGAGACACGTTTTTTAGTTGTTAACTTTTGTCTTACCGGTAGCACAATGGGGACTGTCTATTTACTAAATTTCTTAAAATTCGTCTTTAAAGCATCATTCTTAGTTTTTAACTGCAATGAAATAATTCATTTTAAGTACAGAAAAATAAGCATCCAGAGATTTTTCGAAGATTTTTATGCCAGTGACAGAATGGAATGCGAGAACATATCATAGTACTTATGATCTTACAAAAATAACTTATCACACATTCTTATATTTCTATCAAAAATTAAATTTTATGTTTCGACGCGAAAAGACAGAAACGGGACTTCTTCGATTATGTAATTATTCCCATTTTAAACCTTTCCCTTTATAATTAGTATTCGAATTATGTATGTGCAATCCGCTCCTTCGACACGTCAGTAGTGTGAAACGGGGGGTTCACCGACAGGATCTCAAACTCGCAGGCGGATTGCGGATGAGCCCGGAAGCAGGTGAGGCGGTGCAAGTTGGGAGGCGGATTGAGGCGGTGCAAGTCAGGAGGCGCAGTTTGATTTAGTTGATAAGGTGTCGTCACATTTTGATAAGAGATTATCTTTTGTGGATTTTCCAGCGGTAATTTCTAATTTTAGGATTTTTTTCCTTTGTATTTTTCTTCGTCTTTACTAGGCATATAATAGTTATTTCCTATGTTCTCTAAACGCCTGGAATTTAATGACTGGCAGGTAGATGTAAATTTTTTAATTTTTGCGCTATATTTCAAGAATTATAATGTCCTATGCACTCTTAGTTTTAACGTATGTATTTTTTATTGCATCAGAGCATATTCATTTTCCTTTATCTTAATTACATTACTCATTTTACACAGGACGTTCTTCATATCTTTTAACCATATACTCGTAATTTTATTTCACTTATTAAATTTTAGGAGTGTAATTATTCAGATATACATTTTAATTTATCACATGATTTTAATTTTAGATCCAATTTTAACTTTTTTCCTTCTTTCTAACCTTCGTAATGTTTAATGTACTCCAATTTATAACTTATTTGCTATATTTTACGAGCGTAATTATTGAAATATATGTTTCTATTTATTATATCATTTAATTTTATATATAATTTCAATCTTTTTT
>KK116900.1:267748-300428 GCA_000611955.2 Stegodyphus mimosarum
TGATAGGAAAATATACGAATTATGTTAAAATTAGGACTATATTGGAAATTATGAAAGTTAAAATGTATGAAAGTAGTTACAAATGGGATGTATATTTTGCGAAAATATAGCAAATTAGTTAAACTTTATAGTATGTTGGGAAGTAAAAACATTAAAAATAGGAAAGAAGGTTAAAAGATTACATCTAAAATTAAATAAAAGTTAGGTACATGATAGGAAAATATACGAATTATGTTAAAGTTAGGACTATACTGGAAATTATGAAAGTTAAAATGTATGAAAGTAGTTACAAATGGAATGTATATTATGCGAAAATATAGCAAATTAGTTAAACTTTAGAGTATGTTGGGAAGTAAAAACATTAAAAATAGGAAAGAAGGTTAAAAGATTAAATCTAAAATTAAATAAAAGTCAGTGTGTATAGTGTGATAATATGATAAATAAGCTTAAGATTTACGAAATAAATTAAAAATTTACATCTAAATTAAGTGAAGGTCATGTAAACGATCAGAAAATATCAGAAATAAGTTAAAATATATAATATGTTGAAGATCGCAAATGTTAGAAAGTATGAAAAAAAGACTGAAATTATATATAAAATTAAATGATATAATAAATAGAAACATATATTTCAATAATTACGCTCGTAAAATATAGCAAATAAATTATAAATTGGAGTACCTTAAACATTACGAAGGTTAGAAAGAAGGGAAAAAGTTAAAATTGGATCTAAAATTAAAATCATATGATAAATTAAAATGTATATCTGAATAATTACACTCCTAAAATAAGTGAAATAAAATTACGAGTATATGGTTAAAAGATATGAAGAACGTCCTGTGTAAAATGAGTAATGTAATTAAGATAAAGGAAAATGAATATGCTCTGATGCAATAAAAAATACATACGTTAAAACTAAGAGTGCATAGGACATTATAATTCTTGAAATATAGCGCAAAAATTAAAAAATTTACATCTACCTGCCAGTCATTAAATTCCAGGCGTTTAGAGAACATAGGAAATAACTATTATATGCCTAGTAAAGACGAAGAAAAATACAAAGGAAAAAAATCCTAAAATTAGAAATTACCGCTGGAAAATCCACAAAAGATAATCTCTTATCAAAATGTGACGACACCTTATCAACTAAATCAAACTGCGCCTCCTGACTTGCACCGCCTCAATCCGCCTCCCAACTTGCACCGCCTCACCTGCTTCCGGGCTCATCCGCAATCCGCCTGCGAGTTTGAGATCCTGTCGGTGAACCCCCCGTTTCACAGTACTCATGTCACCATTACGTTTTAAAAAGGTAAGCTTTAGTTCATCACTATGGTAAATATATTATTTATCTCTCGCACAATTTTACAAGTAAATTTTAGAGGCTTACTTACATTTTTGATTGCCAAGCTGCTCCTGCAAGCTCTAGAAATTCTAGATTCCAAGAAGTCCGGCTTTCGACAAGATTAACTGGTCAGATAAGTGAGGTACGTCTCTGTGTAAAAAAATATTTTATGTAAAGACATTAATATGCATTTAATTTATTATTTTAACAAAAGTCATACGGCATTAAAATTTCTTTTAAAAACAATAATTTAAATACATCTCTGTGTAAAGAAAATATTTCATGGAAAGGCATTAATATGCATTTAATTTATTATTTTAACAAAAGTCATACGGCATTAAGTTTTCTTTTAAAAACAATAATTTAAATACATTTGCATGTTGAATGCGAACAAAACTTTTAAAACTAACGAACAGAAAATTTTTATTGAGTGAATCTAATTTAAATTTTGAGCGTAAATTTTAAATGAATGAAATAATTACGCTGCAGAAAAAAAAAAGTACATCCAAGGGCATAATTATCGATCTTGTGCATTTCTCCCCTACTTTATGCTGCCAAACTAATAGAACCGTGAACACAATCAGACAACTTATTCTTTCATCTTACCTTCTAATTCGGTAATCACAAACGAAAAGTAAAATTTTAAAATAAAAAATTTATTAACAGGTCAAGTGGATGGTTAAATTAAAACTTTAAAGATGTAAAACCCATAAATATAATTTTAAACTCAAACTGAATATGAAATAGAAGCGAAACGCGCCTTTAAAACCTTGGCTCGGCCTCAAGTATTCGCGAAGGAAATGTGGCTTGCAGAAGTTAAAGATTATAAATCATTTCAAACATCAAGTAGGCGTAGGTCATCAAAGGCTGAGAAAAGTTTTCTCTCAAAATGCTGCGTTTATTTATACTTTAACTAATTTGCATTGTGAAAGGAGCTGATTAAAATAGAAACTATAGCAAAGGCAAAATAATAAGATAATTGGGTCAATTTATAAGGTATTTTTCTCACCTTCTTCGCATGCCTTCGTGGTGTAGTAGTCAGCACACTCGACGCGTAACCGAGAGGTCCGCGGTTCGATTCCCGACGAAGGCGTTTCATCATCTCTCCTGCTTCAAAAAAAAATACCTAATGTCTACAACTTAACGTTTTATGTTAAGTAACAACCTCTATAACTTAACATAAACCTCTACAACTTATGTTAAGTTGTAGCGATATCGGATCCAGCAGCTTCGAAGTGTTCAGCGTTGGTAAACATGTGTAGTTCCTGGATTTAAATTTAGGCCAACACTGGTAGTTCGACTTAAACTGCTAGTTTCTGCGCTTTCTCGCCCGTGTAACGTAAATACGAGCCAAATGCCATTAGAAACTCGTCCACGAAGGCATTCTTCCTCACAGGCATATTCCACTCGTGTGCTTTGCTATATTCAAATAACTGGATTTTAGATGAGTCTAATTTGTTTATAAACCATTCATAGATTTGATATCCATTAGATGAAAAATAAATATTTAAGACATCACTAATCTATTTATTTTACGTACGCTTTTTTTTTCACCTGTTCTTCATAAAGCGCCCACCGCATAAGCCTAAGCTTTAATCGACATCTGAAAGTTGCACATCATAGATTGAGAGATACTAAGTGAATAAGATTTTTCAGTTTTGGTGATTAAGCGCGACTGCATGTTTAGCATTCTTCTCCTTTTTCTACATTATTTAACTAAATATTACATCAGCCTCAGAGAATTCCATGACTTGTCGTTCTATTCTTAGGTTTCCAGATCTTATGCTAACCTTATGGAATGCAGGATTATCTTTCTTTGTTTTATAAAGTCAATGCTTGTTTTGCCTACAAGCTATCAACATCATTGTTATTAATTTGTGTATGCAGTAGCAAAAGATATGCTGAAGTAACTATGCAAGACTGATTCCTATCTTGACACTGCTTTTACCACAGAACACTTATACAGTTTTTCTTTCACTTTACATACTATTTGTCACTTTATAGTTGTAAATTTCATAAAGCTATCTGAAATTGTGCCAGTCATTTTGAAAAATCACATCTTCTGGGAATTACGAGTAAAGGCAGTGCGTAAAGTCGATTACGATACCTCGATTATTTTATGCCCATAAGGTGAAATAAGATATATGTCACAGTATCTGATAAATTTCGTTTGTCAGGACTGTTCCTCTGCAAATTTTACATTTGCATGTGTTTTGCATTTTTATTTATGTCATGCTTCGACAAAGATAAACCACAATGACTTTCGAATTATGATGTAAGCATTCCACCATTGTTGTGCGCGATTAGAAGCGCAGAATTCACCTAGTATCGCGAAAAAAACAATAGTAAAATCAAAACATTTTTATCTATTCCGCACATTCCATTGAGGAAGCCTTCTTCCCACCTTTGTCATGATTCCGTTGCCAAGATAAGAGCCGTAGGTTATAAATTAAACATGAGTTTATGCTCAGTTTTTCTGTGGGAGACTTGTCCTTCGCTTTTTCATCCGCCTTATTTTTATTGAAATCTGAACTTGATTTTTTATTGCGATGCTTTCACACGCCTGTTTAATTCTCGTTTTGAATTTTTCCCCTTCTCGAACGAAATTCATTTTCGGCATAATTCAGCGCAATAGCATTAAGAAGTTGTTTTGCGAAAGGGTAGTTTGAATACCATGGTAATTAGACGTATACTCAATTTGGAAAATGTTTACAGTTTTATTCTTCCAGTTTTGTAATTCCCTTTTTCACGTATTTGGTTACAAAAGATTAAACTTTAATGATCTGCCAAAAGGAAAATAAAATACAAGGTTATTATAAAATCCTTAAAATTATTTTATCCTTTTAAAAGCATTCACCTGTCCTCCGACCCATGCATAATTCTAATACACTTCACGTTATATATTTTATTATAAACTTGTTCCCTCATTCCAAAATCGGAAAAAAAGAAACTAATCTTGATATGCTTTTGCTTATGAATATGGTTTTCTATGCTTTCTATGCATATAGATTTATTCAAATTCCTGGACGCTTGAGATTAATATCTATGGATGCTGAAGTTATAGGACACTCTGTATATAAGTAGGATTAGAAATGAGAAAACGTTTTTAATTTTTGATTGTTATGTATGATATCAGATGCATCTCTATTAACAGCATTTATTAAGCTTAAAAACTATTAAGAAATATTAAGCTTAAAGATATTTGTCTTAATATTAAACGTTGATCTTTCTATAAATAATCCTAAACTTTTGATTTAAATTTTAAAAAATGGACAATGATCATTTATAAGATATTTTAAGTAATATTTCGATTTATTAGTATGCTTGTTACGATTAAATTCAGAACCAAAAGCAGACCGAAAGTGAGAATATTTAAAATATATGTAGCTTTGTTTTCCCCCGGAGTGGAACAAAATATGTTTTGTGGCCACGCTAACCATTACATCATAACAGCAATTAAAGAGATGTAATAATTTAATTGATTCTCTTATCTAATGAAAGCTGGAGAAAAAAGACTGATCCCCAGTCGTCTAACACGTTTGGGCAAAGAATTTTGGTTCACTACTTCAGTGTGGTCACTAGACGTTGGACCAACAGAAGCGTCAAATGCCAGAAATTACTTTGAAATAAACTGACTGTTGCATTTAATGCAATACGAGATATTGGGTGTGCTGGAATGGTGTGATAACTTTCACATTAGAAAAAAAGGGCAGGAATATCGTAACTTCCTACAGCTTCGAAAAACTCATAAGTATTATTTTCTAAAAATTTGCATATTTTTGGTCTTAAAATGCGTTGAAATAACTTTTGAAAGTATTAAGTTCCAAACAGCGATTATAAGATTCTAAAACTCATCAAATTTAAAACATCACGGAATACTGACATTATAAACTCCGATATACCTTTCCATTCAAATGGATTTTTTAATTAATTTTTTAACTTGCTTATCTCGGAAGGGTTTTCTGCAATGAAAATTACAAAAATATTGCCATCAGAGTCTAGTATTACTAATGCAAGTACACTGCGGGGGGGGATGGGACAGTTCTATATCTCCCGTTCTACTGGACCGATTGACGAAATTCAAATTGCGTTTTTCATGTCTCGAAAGCGCGACTTATATATATGCCTATATGTAAGATAAAAATAACCCATTTTCCCCCCTTGCGCAGTGTACTTCGTCTTTGTCCACGACATAAGGCCGAAAGCAGAACGCGCTGCAACTCTATGAGAAACAATTATTCGGACAAAAATGGAAAAATGCTTTCACATTAGATGAATCTTGGGTGTATTTATATGACAGCAATAAAAAAGATCCATTTATTACTATCAAAATAAAGAAAAATTCTTAAAACATGGTTCAAGGTATCTAAAGAAAGTTTTTCAAAAGGATTTATGATTGTTGCTCGTTTTCGATATAACGACAAATAAAAATAAAAGCGAATGAACTGTTAAGGTCAACTCCACATATTATCAGGAATATATTTTCTACCCAGTTTTCAAATATGAAATACCTTCTCTTTACCCACAGCGCCATCAATCAGTAGAACTGCATCAAGACAAAGCAAGCAGCCGCACGTCAAAATCCACTCTTAATTTCCCGAAACAAATTGAATAAGGAACATATATCCCTTTTTCGCTATAAACGTTTTTCCCTATAAACTTTTTCACTTTCGGACTTCGGAAGCGAAATGTCCAAACGTCGACTTACAACCCTCCTTGAACTTTGGAAAGCTGTTTAAGGGGATGTGATAAAATACATCGTTCTGTATTAAGTCTTTATTGTCTTAAATTACTGTGTAGAAAAATAATGAAAAATAAGATGTGCCAAATGGAGCATTTGAAACACAAACATTTTAGGTAAAATATTTAAGTAAATGCAATGAAAATGGTCTAAAAAATGTGTGAACAGCATTTATAACTGAAGCGGAAATTAGAATTTATATGTTTCGGAGTCTTAAAATACATCGATAAAACACAGGCTATCTTGAGCTATGTTAAATGTAAATTATACTATATTCTGGTTTCTACTAAATAGCAGGTTTAGCTACATATTTTCGAAATGATGCTCTAAACTAAAATTGTTTTACATTACGAGTTTGGAACATGTGGCCCTCGTAAAATTCAACAGATAAGAATAATTAAACAGTAGAAGTAATGAGCAATAATAAATAAGGAGGTCAAAGTAAATATGAAAGGGAAGCCAAAATTAAAAAAAGTAATTCATAAATCAACATCGAAATATCAGTTTTTTAAAGAATGTATTTAAAATTTGATAATTTCATATCTTCAGAAATTTATCAGTCGAATCTCGATTTACGGAACACAGATTTAAACAATTTTTTCCCCAAAAGATAAAGATTAAAGAAAAAAATCTCGATTTAAAAAAATATTTTATTCCGATTTAAGAAAAAAAATTCAGATTTTGAAATTTTTACAGGCTGTTTCTGAAAGAGTGAGCTAAGTTAATATTTATATAAAAACTACAAATAAGTTTTGTTCATATGCAAATAAGAATCATATTCACTTCAAATACTGGAGTCGAAGAGATGTATTTTCCCCCAATAAATTGTTTTTTACTTTTGTTATTTATTTGTGTTATTTTTGTTATTTATTTGTGTTATTTTTGTTATTTATTTGTGTTATTTATTTTTGTTATTTATTTTTGTTATTTATTTGTTATTTATTTGTGTTATTTATTTTTGTTAACAGTTATTTTAATTTGTGAGACTGTGCTGCTTTTTCTTATTCTCCTCGCGTTTCCTCGCCAGTATTTAAGCAAACGAGAGTGTTAAGGTGATCGAGAGTATTTAAACTGTTGGTGCGAAAAGAATAGTCACAGCGTGATTTCGCTGTTGTGAGCGGTACGCTACTATTTTCTTCCAGCTATTAACCTCAATATCGGCTACGCATTCTTGCCACCGAGTTATTCTGCCGGTGTAGGTTTCTGAGTCAACCTGTTAGTTTAGATTGAATTGTGTAATCTTGCACTACTCTTTACAGTTTAAATTTAGTGTTACATTATCTTTTAACTTTTCACCGCAAATGGTCGGTGCTTGTGAGCACGTAAGTCCGTGCCGTCTGTAAATTATATTGTATTCAATAAAATAGTATTTTATACCCTTTTTTGGTTGTGATCATCTTCAAGCTTGCGCGAGAATTCGTAAGGATCAACACTTAGGCAGATCTAGTCACATTTTATGATACTAAACGAACTAGATCTTACAAACTGCCCAAGCTTCCAAATGTGGAAGTGATTGGAACAATAAAAAAATATAGAAAATATTGGTTAAACGATGAATGGCAAATTTAAAAATAAAACTTTAAATTGTGACATTTAAGGTGTGGAAAGTTTTGTCCGACATTTAGAGAATGAAGTGATGTCAAACACTGTTAGTAAACCATTTTAAAAATGGTTCATTTTTTTATCAGTTAAGTCCTAATACGATTACTGGTAATCATTGCGAACCACGAAGAAGATATTGGAGAAGCGGATGAAAACGTTTCACAGCCTATTAATTTCAGATTATGCAGGTAATCGAAAGTTGGTTGATCGATCTTTGAGGTACATGTGTGACCAGAGTGTACATTGAGGAAAAAACCAACAAATCACTTTCGCAAGCTTTAATTTCGCGTTAGAGACTGAGGAAACTTCAAAATAAAGTACTGAATAGAAAACGTAGTACTCAGCACTTCTCGTAAAAAATAAGGGACGATAAGGAAGTTTTGAAAGTGAAATCTTTGAAAATGTTTAAAAAATAGTACCAGATTTCTTTCCTAACGGATGATTTATCACGTAGGATAAATACTTAAAAATTTTATTTTTATAAGTTTTACATTAAATGTTATTTTTCTATTCACTTTGCATTGGTTTTCAATTACTGTGAGGCTACATATTTTTATATTTAGTTCCTTTTTTTATGGCTCTTTCAGTCACTCTTTTCATCAGCATGTATATGTGTACACTTACTTCATGTCATTCTCTGTTTTACTTAGTTATTCAGTTTGTTCAATATGAGTATTCATTTCACTATTGTAAAAATATTATTATCATGCAAGTAATACCAAAAACAGTGTCGCATTACTGTTTATATGCATCTGTAGTATAAAACATTGTCTGTCCCCTTTGACTGCAATCAGTCCTATGTATAGCTATATAATGGGTACAATTCTTTGTAATATATAGGTAATCAGTTTTGGGATACAAGTGTTCAACTGCTATTGTACATACACTACACTGCTGGCCACCGTAAATGCAACACCCTGAAGGAAGCATGCAAATAACATGAAATTTACAACATGCATTAGCGGAGGTGAGATATGCAAATGATTAGAATTTCAGCGCAGACGCACAGAGTGGTCTGTCTCCAAGACGTCCATTGCCTCGTCTACCCTTGACGCAGAGCCACAGACGTCTCCGCCGCCAATGGTGCGATGAAAGAAGGATGTGGACGGCAGAATGGAATGAAATTGTCACGTTTCTGTCTGCAACACGACGATGGTCGGATTCGAGACTGGAGACACCGTGGAGAGAGGATGCTGAATAGCTGCGTTATGCACCGCCACACGAGTTCTGCACCGGATATTATGGTATGGGGCGGTATTGGATATCACTCTGGCACTCCTCTAGTACGCATTGCCGGTACTTGAAACAGCCAGCGCTTCATCTCCGAGGTGTTGGAGCCAGTTGTCCTTCCTTACCTTCAGGGCTTGCTCACAGCCATATTTCAACAGGATAATGCGCGACCACACGTGGCACGCATTGTCCAAGGGTTCTTCGTCAATCGCCAGATTGAATTGCTTCCCCGGCCGGCTCGCTGTCCGGATCTTTCGCCGACAGAAAGCATGTGGTCCATGGTTGCTGAACGATTGACCCAGATTACATCCCAAGCTGCCACACCAGATCAACTTTGGCAACGCGTGGAAGCTGCTTGATCTGCTGTACCCCAAGAACTATTCCAAAGTCTCTTTGAATCAATGCCGAGGCGTGTGGTAGCGGTGATCTCTAACAATGGCGGCTACTCTGGCTACTGATTCTGGAAGGAACCACACTTCACAGAAGTCTATAAATTTAATCATTTGATACTTGGTCAACAAGTTATCTACTAAATAAATTTTGTTGTGATATCTCTTGTCTTTCTTGGTGTTGCAATTTGGATGGCCAGCATGTTATATAACTATTATATCATATCACTGATTTAAATATCATAATAATATCAAAATCACTGATTTGATATTACACCGTAAAATGCAACGCATTACCCCCTTTATATGCGTCTATAGTGCAAAGCATTGCTCATTCCCTTTGATTGCAATCCTCTTTATTGTTGTGTGTGTACGGATTCGTAATGAATTGAATGCACACAGAACCGATGATAGCCTAATAAAATTTATTTTACTTAAAGAAACACTTTACAGTTCTGGAACGTTCAATAAAAGTACTCGTACAGCTCTTCTCAGGATTACGGAGCACAATCAATAGTTACACTTCAAACTACTAAGAACGTTAAAGACAACGCAATGCAAAGCACATCTAAAAGGCGAAGCCCTCACGGATATCGAAGTACTTTGAATTCTGGTCTGAACTAACAAGTGAGAAACTGATGCTTGCTCCTGTCTTATATAGATTTACTACGGCCGAGAAATCTTTAATACCTTCGACTTCTAGAAATTACTAGAAGGCCATGTTTGTATGTAACTATAAGTTATACGTAGGGATCAATTACAGCACCAATAACAATTATACGGAACCAGATCAAAATGTCGCCAAGCGGTTGCCAAATTTGGGAAATGTTCGCGATTCCTTGCCAAATTTGGCGACAGAAAGTGGACAAAACTATCACCAGCTTGGCGATATTTTGCCAATTTAGAGAGATAGTGATTTACCTCAATGTTAAATAGACGTGCCCCTGTAATCTTATTTTTCCGGTAGAGCTTCGTCTCTTTCAAGCATTTCATGTAATATTATGCAAAAGATACTACAGTTTCACATACAATTTCACTAAAATTATCTTCATATATTCAAAATCCATAACAATATATTTGTATGTACTTGATGCAATTCTCTGTTATATATATATATATATATCTATATATACCTATCGTATTTTGTTATATATGTAAGATATAGCAAAATACAATAGGTGCTTTAAAAAAATAATTCGCGACCTCAATATTCTAGATTTGGTGCTATCCCCCTAAATTCATCTGTTCTCCCAAATTCGAGATCCTTCTATGTTATATAACACTACTTGAAAAGGTTAAGTAAAACTAAAATTAACCAATCACAGATTAATTGTACTTATACATGAGATTTAGTATAAATACTCTTGCCACAATAATTACGTCATTCTTCTTCATCCCTTTCACTAGCTTCCACCACTACTAACGTATCTTCTATGCTTTGTTTGTTCGTCTGAAATGATGTCGTCCCCGTTAACCTGCGTATGTAAGAAATTATCCTAATTGTTTATGATTAAAGAGTATATTGTCTACGAGGAATCAGTGTAATGTGACTAGAAATAAAGCTGATAATTGGCTGAACTTGGTTGGTATCAATATCTCCTTTCCGTCTCTGCCACTCTGCCATCACGATTGCCAGCTTTTAAAATACACGGATTCCTCCTACGCATTAAATCATTACATATATATATTCAATTAATAAGTGTTCATTCTGCTATTTTAAATATCTTAATATAATGCATACGTTATGCTTAAGCAAACGGATACATGTGCATCCGCTGCGTAGTATGAAATCAACCTACTGGAATGCAAAGAATAGAAAAATGTCAATCTCGATTTAGTACACATTTCCGTAGTTATACATGTATAACAAAACTCATTGTACCACTAACACAAGCAAAAGGCCAATGCTACGTAAATTTTTATGTAAGCTACAATACTGTGCTGTTAAAAATATCTTGTAGCAAGAAAAACTATCAGAAATATATTGAACAACAGGCCTTGTATGCTAAAAGTTTGTTTTGCGAGTTATCCGACGATTTCCGCTAAACTTTCGTACGGCATGACCTGGGATGGATGTCATCATTGCGGTGTACTGTCTCTTTCAACATCTATATATTTTAATATTTTATGGTCAGCCTCAGACTGAATCAAACGCAGTTTAAAACTTTTAAAGTGAATGAAAACTGATTTCGATAATTGGTTGTTTACTACATCCTTAGTCTGTTGATTGTTGTTTACGATACCCTCTGAAAAGTATTACATAGGAGGGTGTATCAAAAGGCATTAAAGGCATTTTATGTGTCTAATAAACTACTATGAAAAGGAAAATTGTATTTACATAGCCACGCCATGAAAGGGTCTCTAATGTAGTAATTGTTTTTAAGCCTAAAGCAAAATGGAAGTGCATAAGACATTTTTAAACCCATCTCTTGAAAGTGGACAGTAATATGCACTTGTTAATGGTACACATATCTGAGCACGCATTTCGGCTTAAGGTCTTAACCATTTGATTTTAATGGTTAAGACCTTTCTGATCTACAGTGATTAATTACATTTATCACTGTAGATCAGAAATGTATTGAAATTTTTATCTGGAAAATATTTAGGAAAAAAGAAAGAAGGAATAGGAAATTTTTATCTGTTTTTGTGAATATCGGATCGTCAAAATGAGTCACAATCACTATAGGACTCTGAATTACAGTCAGAAACTTTTTCGATTTGATTTAGTTAATTCTGGAAGAGAGCACTAGGACTATCTGCCTAAGGTATATCTGCCTACACTGTCGGCCCCCCCCACGTGCAAGTTAAAATTAGCCACCCTTTTTTAGATAAATATAATATGCTTGATAATCATTTCGCTGCCCAGCTGCTGTGCACAATTTTGCCCTCCCCCGCTAGGATCTTCTCTGTCTTTGTGGTGGGATTTTCTAAGGAAAACGGGCTCATATACATGTTCACATTGGAAAAACTATGAAAATTCCCATGGAACCAGCCCGCCTGGAATCGAACCCAGGTGCGAACTACCAGTGCTCAGCAACCTTTATCGTTCGGCCGCTGGTGGATCAAGAACGTTATTGAGTTATAAATCCCTTTTTTCATTTAAAAGCATTTTATTATGAGTACAGAAAAATAATCTTTTATTGCAAACAATCCCCCATCCCAAATTTTATTAGTTTTCAATCTCTGTCCAGTCAATGGATGATTCAGAGGTTTTATTACGTGACAAAAAAGATAAAATGACGTTTAGAGCTTTTCTTTCTCTTTTTCTCTGCACGGATATTTATTGTGCTTTTTCATTCAGTTCAAAATCTCGACACCATTTTTTGCCTCAGAAATTCGAACTATTCCTTTGAGGCAAAGAATAGCACAGCTTTTCATAAACCTCATACCGAAGGAAAAATGAACTGTCTTCTTTTATTATTGGTCAGTGGCATCCGATGTTATTCCTTGGAGGTTTCCGCCGAGTAAACACGGCAACGAATGAGGAGAAAAGGGGGCGAAAATTGATTGCAGTTTCGGTGCTTCTTCAGCGAAAGTTCTCTGTCTGATGACGCTGCAGTACAGCTCCAGCTTCCGTTTCTTGACTAAGAAACACGTGTTTATTATCCGTTGGACGCTTTATTGCATTCTCATTCGAAGGCGATTGAAGAAATCGATGGCTATTGGGAGAAAAAACAGCCCAGGCGGGATTAGAAAGTGCTTTGGAACAAGTTTCCAAGTTGTGTCTACAAGCAAAGAGTAATGAAAGAACCTTTTTTTGTTGATTTAATGCCTCGATGGCAACATAGCCAATGAGTTTTAATCACTAAAAGGAAGCTCAAATCTCTACGACATTACGACTTAATATTGCAGGCAAGCGGAATTGATTATAAACCGTTCGATATTGGATAGTCGAGATCGGTTAAATTGCTAACGCGGCTGTTTCATTTCAGAAAATGCTTAAACCTGCAAGACTATTGCTAATATACTTTTACTTCTACATGATATTTAAGATGATGAGAACTACAAACATATTTTTTAAAGTAGGATCCTGGTACACCTAAGGGCGCCCTATCCAATTAATTATGGTGCATTTGCCATTTTTAATCTACGGAAGAATTCGTAAATCACAAATAGATTCTGCATCGAAAGCGAAGTAACGGAAAATATAAAATACAGATTAATTGATACTAATATTTCAATAATTTAACTTTTTCGTAAATGAAGGAGGAGGGATAAAAAATTTTTCATTCTCTATGACAAGCAGTAAATCTTTGCATTGTCTTGTATATATATATATATAGATTATACGCTGATAACAGGGTAATTTAATGAGTTGGTTTTTTGCATTTTATTTCATTACACTGTCAGCTGGTAATTTGCTATAGACAAGAAAACATAAATTTCTGCCCACCACTTCTTAAAAAAAAAGAGAGAGAGAGAGAAATTATTATTACGATATGTATGGCAATGTTTTGCTCTACCTTACAGATTACCGTTCGTTCTTTAGCACTAAATGTTTTTTGAGAGTAATAAGATTTCTTTAAAATTAAAATAGTTATTTCTTTAATATTGGAAATATTATAAAACATCGAATACATATTTTTATAATATTTATAATATGTATACGTAGGAACAATAAACAATGGTTCCATAAATTTCTTGGAGCATAAGGGAAATGTTAATTTGCATTCCTGTAGTGCTACATGGAAAATAAAAACTCATATTTCACGAGCAGGAATTATATTTCTGAATAATAAAACGTGTCACAGTTGAACCAAATATTATGCGGCAGTTCTTATAATGACGACAATAACATCATAACAAAAAATAAAGCACGCTCTAAAGCAATTTACGTTGTGTGAGATGAAACATAACAAAAGAAAATAAGCACAAAATTTATGGTTAACTTTCATAATGCAAATGGGGGTTCCTACTTTCTTGCGCGAAGAGAATTTGGATATTTATAACGAGGATAGGGTAAACAAAATGCAAAAAGAGAAGATTTTTGTAAAAGTAAAAGGATGTAATACAATAGTTGCACTAATAATAAAAATAAAAAGGTTATAAGTAAGCTATTGTTGGTAAAAACATTACACAATAATCTCCCCTCCCAAAAAAAAACAATAAGTTTCCTCCGGTAATTTTCCTATGATTCCGATAATCCATTTTACTATTACATATTAAAATATATTACAGTATTTTTCTTTTTATGATTAGTTGTATATTATCATCAATTTATTGAGGAAAACGGAATCCACAGGCAACATTTTTTTATAAATCTAATTATGGATCAGTTGACTATTAAATCAAATTTTATTCTAAATGCATTTATTCATTTAAATATGCTTGAGTTTGAATTCCGTGGGATAAAAAGAAGATTTACTTTACACAGCATGGCATCAGGAAAAAAAATTTAGCGAATGCGCAGTTAGTCGCCGAAAATAGTTATAAAAGAAGAAAAATAATTTTAAAAAAAATTTAAAAAGAAAAAAATCTGAAAGGTTTCAGATTTTAAATTACGTTTCAAAGAGTCGTTTTTTAACATTTTTTATGCTACCTTTACTTATTAAATATCATGTTCTTCGTACTTGAACTATAAAATTCAGTTCAAAAGCAATATCGCAAAATAATTTTAAAATGAGCATGTCTTTCAGAATTTCCGATAGATAGTCTGGCGCTATGGAAATAAAAATGTTTTATTCCGCACAAAGTTGCCATTCATTGCTCGCTTCGAAATCCTTGAGTTTGTTAATCAAAAATTCGTTAAAGGTTTACAAAATATGAAATCCATAATAAAACAAATTCCAAATTTCAAATTTGAGCTTCCAGATGCCCATATTCCCAGGAGGATTACGTTATTCAAAATTTGATGGCTCCAGGTACCGCCGTTTTATCACAATGCAAGAAACATATATTCATTTATGCAGATTCTTTATTATTTAATTTCTTTAAATATAATACAGGGCGACAATATTTGGTGGCAACAATTTGGAAAATGAAACAAGCTTGTAGTGAATTGACGCAAAATGTCAAAACAAAATTAATGGCTCTTGTGGGCAAATTGCCTCTTTGGACTAATAAGGATTTGAATGAGTTCAGCTCGTGTAACATTACGAGTTCAGATAGCAGTTAGTAATAACAGAGATGAAGAACTGAGTTTATTGCTTTCACATGAGAATATAATAGTATTTTAAGTTTCCGGAAGTAACTCCCTATATTTCATTCCAGAGTAGTTGATAATTTTGAATTGAAATTACAGTACTTTGATGATGTTTAATACTGTAGTAAAACGTGTGATCAGTTTTGGAATTGTAAATTGGTATTGTAATTAGTGCATTTAAATCGCTTACTTTGTTAATCAATAACAGACAGATTAAATTTGAAAGATAAATATCTTACGCTTTCCTGAATAACACTGGCAGCGGAAACATTTCTTTTAAATCGGTGAATTTGTTGATTACATTTGAAAGACAAATAAATATCTTACGCTTTGCCGCGTGACAATACATTTCTTGGAAATCATTGATTTTGTAAATCAAAAACTCATTCAATTTGCACAAATGTGAATTCTCAATACAAAATAAATTTTAAACGATATTAGAAATTCAACATAAGCTTCGAGGTGTCATATTCGGGTGGAAGACTGTGTAGTTCAGAATTTAGTGGTTCTAAGTGCCGCTGCGTTTTCAGAATACAAAGAACATACATGCATACACACAAAATCAGTGTAATATTTTATATCCCTAATAATTCAGCTGAGATAATTTAAAAACTAGCGCAATCTTTCGCACATGTAATTTTCAGGGCAATAAGGCTGCGGCTTTTTCCTTTCATGCGACATATTTCATTTATTTTAAATTGTCATTCTCAAATATAAAAGGCTCAGCAGCGACCGCGGGGTAAAATCGCAGAACACTGGTAGTTCGACCTGGTTCGATTCCAAGCGCACAAGGAAACTACTTAGGTGTTCTTGCGGTTTCCCTCGTGTGTAACGTGCATAACGAGTCAGTTCCCCTTACAAAGTCCTCCACGAACACACCCTTTCTCTTAGGCAGATACCCCTCGAGTGATTTGGCATAATCAAATAAACTAATAGCTTAAGTATCATGATCACAAGACAAATTTTGTGCATGACATCACTAAAATCACTAAAAAAAATTACTGAAAAAACAAAGTATTACATACTTACATAAATTAGGCTGTGTACATCCCAAACAAATTTACAGAATATATATTTTATGAAGCTTATTTTTTTAATTATGTTTCATATCTCCTAACTTCCACAGAAAAATTATCTTTAAAAATAAGGCAACTGATATTAAGAATAGTTAATTTTAATACAAAATGAAAAAGAAAGATAAATATTGTATTCTTCAAAGGAACTATGATTTTACACTTGAAACATTCATTAAACATGTTTAGGATAGAAATAAGGGCATGTTGAATACAAATATAAATAAATAAAATTTATAAGTTAAAAGCATTTCTAAGTACGTATTGTAGAAACATTAGGTACTTTTGAAGCAGGAGTCATGAAAAATGAGCAACGCTTTCGCCGGGACTCGAATCACGAACCTGTGGAATACGCGCCTAGCTTGCTGACCACTAAACCACGAAGGCACGCGAAGAAGGTGGGAGAAATACCTTATATACTCCCCCTTTTACAGGGCTACTGAGGATTAGGGAATCCAATCGCCAAATCCTGATGGTGAAGAATCATCATCCACCACCCTTTTTTTAATTCGGGCGCCTCTGCAGAATTATTAGTTATATTCGATGAGCAATGCCCTCGCTGGGACTCGAACGTGGACCTCTCGAATACGCGTCGAGTATGCTAACCGTTATGCCACGAAGGCATGCAGAAAGGAGAGGGAAAATACCTTATAAGCTGTGTTTTACGAAATGTATAATCCTTTTTTTAATATTAAATATTTTTGCTTAGAATAATCGCTATGGGTTTGCGTAACGTCGTGAAAAAAATAAACAGTAAACTTTCATCTCTGTAAAATTTCAGCATGTTATCAATCTTCTCCAGGTTCAATGAGGGATGCAACTATTTCTGTGTAACACTCCTTTCTCAATGACCTAACGTTCCCAAAGGAAATAAATGAAAAAAGTTATACATTTTACGAAATGCAAAATTTTGCCCGAAGCCATCGCTCACATTCAGAAATAAAACTCTTATTGCAATGATGGTTATAAATGAAATTCTCGACAAGAACGATGCGTACCTTTCCAGATAAACAGAAAACTTTTCTCCCTAGAAGATTTGAACATTTTCTTATCTCATAGCTTGAGGAAGTGCAGAAGTATTAAAGAGAAATCACGACGAAGTGAATTCGAGACTACGCAAACTAGAATATTCGAAAACTATTGATCGCAGAAAAGAATCTCCACTTCGCTTCCTTCTCCTTTGCCTGCCCAGAAAATTTCATCGATTTCCTCTAATATCATTTTTAAATGTCATTAGGCATAAGATAAGACGATAACCCCCAACACCAGGAAGAATTCATTATCACCCTGTTGCGTTCAGCAACTCTGTCCAGAGAGGGAATGAATCTGAAGGGATAAATGTAAAGATATGTTTCATCTTCATTATCTTCGCACATGATCATCTCATTTTCGTATGCAAATAACAGCTAGCGAATGTTGAAATTATAAAGAAAACGCCAAGACGATTATTCAAAGTTTCAGATGATTTTTGGATTTCGATAAAAGAAGCATCTTTAGAGAAGTGATGTTCAATAGTAGCTATTAAGTATGTTCTAAGCAATATTGGTCGCTTTTAAAGATGGTCGTGTATGGAAAGTGACTCGCATAATTTCAAAGAAATTTCTCTAAACAAATATTGATATTTCTTTTAAAATGACGACACTGTCTTAGCGTATGGGACACAAGAACTTATTTTATCTCTTCAGTGTTTGAAATTTAAAACCAGCAAAGTCTAAACTGAGATGTCCTTAAAACATCTGCCATTCATTACTTTGTTTGGTTACTATTCCTCCATTTCGGTACTTTGTTTGGCTTTGAGTGATGACTTTGAAACATCTGCCCGAACAACTCTTCTTTTACTAGCTGTAACAAACAGACTGTCGCATATACAGGGTGAATCTGAAAAAGCGGGCAAAACTTTAGAAGGTGACAGATGGCAGCTCTACGCGCAATATTCGTCATAGAATGTATGGTCGAAACGCAAGCGGTGAGAAGTAAAAGGGTAGTTTTCCACTGTCACATTTAAAGAATTAACACAAGAATGAAAAGAAATACTTCAGAAAGCATACTATTAACAGAACATGCTCATAGAAATTGCTCAAAAGACCTTCCACTAACTGTAATGCAGGCTTCCCACCTGCGAGATACGGATTGACTTATATTTGCAAAGACACCAGGCATTTCCCGAATATCACAGGCAACAACGGCGACCCTGGCGACTAGCTCCATATTGGTTTCAATGGGGCACTGTTAGATTAGGTTTTTCATATAGCCCCACAGGAAAAACTCCAAACAGATCCGCTGATCTTGGTCCCATAGCTTAGCCACCAAGATCCGCTGATCTTGGTGGCCAAGCTATGGATGATCCTGATGGGATGATGATCTTGGTGGCTACCTCGACCAATCCATCGCCCTGGAAATTTCGTAGTTGGTACTGGCGTTGGGTGCGAGGAACGACCCTTTTGTATACCATTTATTTACAATGTCACCTGGCGGTTCGGTGTTTGCGTTCCGATCACACATTCTGTGACGAATATTGCTTGTAAAGCTGCCAGTCACCCCCCTAAAGTTTTGCCCGCTTGTTCAGATTCACCCTGTGTTTGTACGCATTTTAAAATATTGTATAAAATCAACGAAAATGGCGAATCCAAGTGTGATTTGAACAAATAAGCGAGCTTTTTGGGAGGTATAAAGCATATTTAGTTCACCCTTTTACTAACGCTTATGGTAATAATCTCAAGAATATGGAAACTGAAATTCTTTAAAATAAAATGTGCAACTAAATACTGGGAATAGATGGCTACAATATTGCAAAAATATAAACAGTAATATTCTATCGAATGCGAATGAATAAATGTTACATAATCTTAATTTTTCTCATATTATTTTATATTGTTGCGTTTATATGGGTTCGTAGATTTGAGAGTATCCGATGAAAACACGATGCAGAACAATAAAAAGCACAATTTATTTACAAGAATCACTATTTACAGCACAGTTCCAAAATTACGTTTAAAAGCGACGAAAATCTACAATAAATACGCTGAAACAATCAGCAAGCAACACAGCTTCAGGCTGTAACTGTAAAGGTAGCTTCACGGCAACACTAGACTTATAATAAACACCGTGGAACAATCACCAATACACTGTCAAGCTATACTGAAAAGATAGCTTCACGGCAAAGCACTATCTCGATTGCTTTCCGTTCACAAAACTCTCGCGTAGCTTAGCAGCTATTCTCACAATAATCACAACGCTCACACTGCTTCACAATCTCCTCAACTAACTGGCTCTCAGAAACGCAAGGGTTTATATAGCTTTTCTTTAAGTTCCACACGTTTCGAGAAATATCTCGACAGGAAGTTATTCTAGAAGCTTCCCGATTGGACCATGGGATATCGCCAATTTGTTCGCCAAATGGGCGATAAAGTCGCCAATCTGGCAACCCTACCATACACTATTTTATGGCAACCCTAGTGCTATGCCGGAAAGCTTACATACAGGCGCAACCGCCGAATTTTTCGTAACAATATAATGCCCTCTACCTGTGAAATGAAAAATGAAAAAAATGAAAACTAAAATTCTTATATATTCCCCAGCTTATGTTTAACTCGTTTTGTGCAAAGTTGATTCTGATACACCAATTTGTAGGTTTTATAGGACTTTTTGAAGCATATCCTTGTGAGGATTTATTAAGTTTAACAAATTAATTTTAGTTAAAGCAACTTTCCTTTGAGTCCCGTTTTCACCTACGCTTTCCTGCCAGAAAGCTAATCAGATAGCGCGCGTGTATTCAAATTAAGGTAGAATGAAGTGTTAAGCGAAGCTTTCGGAAGGTGATTTTAGAGCGTGTTATGCCTTCTTGAAGGCCACGTTGTTATTTTGAATTATTAGCGATTTGATTCTGTGGCGTTGAGCGCTTTTAACCATTAGGTTTGTTTCAGGCGACTCTACGAGCCAGAGCCTTTCTGCGAGTTAATTTATCCTGTGAGCCGTTAAGCTAATTTAAATATATTTAATTTTAAATTCAACATTATTTGTTTGAGTTAAGGCAGAAGTGTTGACTTTATGTAAACCCAAGTGGGGCCATCTGTTAAACTATATGTGATTGGATAAAGGGTCCTTTACACCCTTTTTCTAACTTTTCTGCTATGTAAGACCGAAGATAATTCCTCATACAGTCTTCTGAGAGCTCTTTAGTTTATGTTGCCTAAAAATGTGAGACTCTATATCCTAAATAATAAGACGCCTTAACTTACACCCTATAAGCGATTTATAGAGCTTAAAGCAACAAAGATCTAAACAGAAAGCTTTTGAACATGCGCTCATATTGTCCCTCAGATGATATCTTATAAATTTTGTAAATTCTTTCCTACAAGTACATAATTAACTGTTAGATTACACACTCAATGAATTACTTTTAGAATATTACGGTTCTAAGACATAACATTGCAAAAATGCTCAACATTGTGCAACAGCTACCGTAATTTTGGAAAGAGGTGGCATTAAAAATTCACTACAGTATTTAAGTAATAAATCGAAAATTCTTCTACCCCTTAGAAAATACATTTAAGTCCTCGATTTAAAATAACCACATCAACCAATTATAACAAAACGAACACGCAGAAGAACAAATGTTAATAACTATAACATAACAAGAATGTAACTATAACAATAAGAATCAGCGTTATATTGCGTTAATTTGAAGAACTATATTTTCGAAGATTAAATAAACTATAGACTTGCAAATCAAAGCAACTTACACTGATTTTTGTTGTTATACTATCTTTAACATTAGGCAATTTAATAACTAGAATGAATTCCGGAATTTAAATAATCTGAGAAAAAAAATTAAAATAACAAGATTCAAATTCGATGCAAAAAAAAATCTTCTTTTCTACTGCATCAGTACTCGTAAAATTTACTTTAGATGCTCAGTCGTTAAAAACGTAGACTAAGTTTTCTTAATGAACGTCTTTCTTCTTCTCTTCTATCTATGCTAAACAAGGTGAAAAGCTTAAAAAATCTGAGATTTTTATAAATGGCCATAACCTACATCCGATGCAATTGCAAAAACCCTAAAACTAAAGATTAGGAAGGAAGTAGGAAGAAGATAAATTTGACTAAGCAAAATTGTTAGAATTAGCATATATTTTGAGTTTGGAATGCTGGACGTCATCTGAGATTTGTGGTTTTTCTTGCATTAGAAATCTATCAAGCTGTGAATACTGTATATATGCATGCTTTATACATACATTCCTACGACGAGAATAGACAGCAAAAATAATGTTGACCAGTTTCTTGAGGCAATGGGTAATCCCCCAGAAAACTATCTAATTGTTTCGAGACAGGGAAGTAAGAAAGGAAGAGACTGGAGGATATGGAAAGGTCAAGGTACAATAAAAATTATAAGAAGCTGTTGAAAGAGAAAAGATTCGTTAGAATGGTGTCCTTAAGACAAATATTAGGTCCGGGATCCGAAACAAGTTTGTAATTGTCTGATAACTCACTGTAATTGGGGAAGTGTTTTTAATATAATGATATATAATATGCCTTGATGTTCAATTAAGGAAACTCGTATTATATTCTTCATTCCCCATCAAAGTGAATTTTAGAGTTTGTAATTATGTAAAATTTGATGCCTTCCTCAGCATTGCAATATTTAAGATTATGTTTTACTATTTTTGTGTTTCGACTTAAACTTTAAGTAACAAATATAATTAGTGTTTATAGTACAAATAACATCAAATGCAACTAATGTTAAAGAAGATATATGCGTGTAAAATAGATAGAAAAGTACGTTTAAAATTAGTAAATTTTCCTGAAAAATAGCTTTTGTGGTAAGGCGTGCTATTAACAGGTATAATACTTAGCTAAAACCCACAAGACTAAACTGTCCGCTTATGCACCTACAATTAATTTCTTTAATCAAATATACAATACAAAAAAAATCTGAAAGCTTTCAGATTTTATATTACGACCAAACGAACGTTTTCTTCATTTACAAACATGTACACGTTTCGAGAGCGTTTAGACTAACGCTACATTGGGCTAAAATATTTAAAAACAATATACCTTTGGAATTTCGGATAGACAATCTCGCGCGCTGGAGATAAAAATGTTTTATTCCCTACAGTGCTACCACTGTTCGCTTTGAAATCTGAAAAGTGATTCGGACATTTAAAGTGAGTCGACGCAAAATGCCGTTTTGAGACTAATAACCCTTCCGGTATACTGTCCATTTGAGCTAACAAAACAATAAACCTGCCAAGATATTATAACTTTAATTTTCTAAAATATGTTCTGCTGATAAACAAAACATTCTACACAGTTAATCGCTTAATTTGATCCAGTACATATTTGCTGTCATATATTTAAAAACTGCCCAAAGAACAGTAGTAAAGTTTTGCTGTAAAGTAGGAATTATTCCTGATATTTTTTCAAACAAACTCTGACTGAACATAAACCTTGGTGTTTTGTTTATAATATTCAAGCAAAACGGCGAACATCTACTTTGGTTGAAGAATATTCACCACGACCACAGAAACATTGTTACAAAGATTTTTTGTCTGTGGAACACATGGTGAACTTTTAGGGCGTTACACCTGAAAAATCTTGAAAAATTCTGGTGCACGGTAATGCATTGTCACACAATTCTACTGTCGTCAAGCAGTTTCTAGCGAAGAAAAATATCAGCTTTCTCAATCTCCTCCCTTACTCATCAGATTTGGTACCTGAAGACTACTTTATGTTCCTAAAATTAATTCTCATCTCTAGGGGTATTGTTTTAATTGACAAAGGTAATTCAGAAAAGGATGATCATAGAACTTATACAATTTTCCAAAATATTAGTTGTAGGAAGAAATCAAGAAGCTGTACGATAGATTAAAGTTTTGTATAAACTTACAAGGACTGTCTATCTAAGAAGTTCTTTTATTTAAGTTTGTGTTTTCTGCGAAATGAGGTCTAAAACTTTATAGATGCATGTTCTTTCTGTGTTCTTCTTCATCCGTCTTCATGCTCATTCAAGAAATTTACTTATTGAAGGTCGTTCGCACTTTACGGAGATGTCTTTCTTTTTAAATTTCTCTTTAGTATTTTCAAATAAAAATTTGGCGTTTTCATTATAACCCTCTGCTACTATTTTATGCCGAATGAAATGCAGAGTAAGAGATTTATTTTGGAAATGGCTCCTGAAATTGCTCAAGTTTACGTAAATGCATTTACCGAAGAAAAATGTTCGTATCAACACACTGTAAAGCGGTGTAAAAATCGAGGTTATTGCATTTCAAAGAAAGGTGTTTTTAATATATTAAATTCGAAAGGAAAAAAGCATCCAGCTGAAAGTAAAAATGAAACATGATCGCAAAGCCGCTTCCTAAAACTGTTTGAACGCGGGTAAATATAAAGAAAATGTAGTCTCTGATCCTGAAAGAATAGTAACCGACTATAAGATCCGTTGCATCGGAATTGGTATTGTAAGTAAAATTATTCATTACGTTTTGAAGTTATAAAAGATATTTAAACCGAAAGTTCATATAATTTTGCAAAAGCATATCGCGGAAAGAAAAACAAACTGCAGAAAAATATAAAAATTATATCAGAAAAACACCTAGCTGCCGATAAATGGAAATTTGTGGCAACATTTGATGAGGCATGGCTATATTTAAGTGACTGTAATAAAAAAGGATCTATTTCCTGTTGCTCAATTGACGAAAAATGACCGAAAGAAATGTCTTCGTCAATGTACGGAAAAGTTACCATTAAGTTCGTGATAGTTACAGAATTTTGTTACAACGGTAAACAAAAACTCAAAATAGCCACGAATGAAACTAAAATTAATTACTCAGTGAAATACCATATCACTGAGTACAATCAATGGAACGTTTTAGAGCCAACGTTTGAAGAAAACTTTCCGGCCTTATATGGAAAGGATACCCATAAAGTTCATATGGACAAAGATTCTTGCCTCCCGTCTAAATCAACTGTAATTTATTTGGCAAAGTATGAATTAGAAACAGGAATAAAATGTATTGCAGTTGATGAAATACCAGTGAAATCAACTGACACCTCTCTTACAAACTTTGGGACTTTCGATCTGTTAAAACTGTCATCCAAGAACACTGAAAAAACAGACTTTGGAAAACGACCAAAGAGGAATGGGATAAGCCTGACAAACGATGCAAAGGAAACGCTTCCGTTCATGAAACATTTGAGCTAAAGCTATAGCCAAAAATCAAAGCTATCAGATAGATGCAAATTGCTGCAAGAAATACCTTTTATACACAAAAATTAATGATCAAAATTGTTTCCATAAAGCGCAAACAACCTTCTGTAGAATAATTCAAATGTTATAGTCATTTGAGTAAATTCAATGTTTTCTTCTAATCTTTCATTACGATATGCTGAAAGTAAATAAGTGATGAAATTTGTTCTTGAGGTTAATGATTTTAAAATTTAAATTATTTAATTATTTAAAATGAATAGTTTCCGTTATATATCCAACTCTGAGGTCATAAAGTATTCTCCCCTCATTCTTAGCATTTTAAAGGGCGATTGGGTCCCCTAATCCCCAGTCGCCGTTTAAAAGGGGAAGTATATGTGGTATTTCTCCCGCCTTCTTAGCATGCCTTCGTGGTGTAGTGGTCAGCACGCTCGATGCTTATTTGAGAGGTTCGAGTGCCGTTGAGAGCATTGCTCATTTTTCCTCTCTCCTGCTTCGAAATAACCTAATGTTTCTAAAAGGTAAAAGTTTAAAATTTACCTAGCAGTTAATGCCCAAAAAGTATCAAGCAATAATTTTGCGTATCGACCTAAAAAGAAACAAAACTATCGGCATGTTTGATTACACCTCTGAAGCAAATCTCACAAATTTTAAAATCCGAGAAACGTAATTGCTTTATTTATCACTTTTGATTTAATATGCAGTACATTATATTTTAATTTTGTGCTTTCTTTAATTTCTTAACCTCAAACAATAAAATAAAATTATGGCATTTAAACGAATGGGTCAAAAGGCATTAAGGGTCTAATTCATATTCTTACTGTTTGTGTAAATTGGTCTCAATAGGTGCAAACAGTTTTATCCTGACAATTTCGGAGACCAATTTGCACCAGTACAGTTTATGAGCTCTATGAAGAAAGACTTAGTCTTTTATTTAAATGGCCAGATTTTTCACTCTCTGTAATATCCAGCTCTCGATAAATTGTACATTATAATAGAGATCACAATTTATTCTTTTACTGAAATATTAATAAATACAGTTTTAGAATTTCAATGCAGACTTTCGAAGTTGTTTTTCTTAGATGTGGCACTTCACTAAGCCATTCCATATGTGATTCCGGATGTAGTGCTTAAGACCTTCCACGAAAAGTTGCTCAGGAGTGAAAAAAGAAGCGATCCCCAAGCTGTAATACAGACACCATTACGGCTTAGCAACGCTTCTTTCTTTACTTTCTCTGAGCCACTTTCCATCGAATGGCTGACAGTAATTTCCTGAAGATCCATCAAGATTGTGCAGTACCACTTCTTCGTACTTTTTGTGCATGTATTGCATGTTCGCCGAGAACTGAGTTTTCTAATCTATTCGGAATATTATGAGGCTGTTTTCTCCAGTTGACCATGTGAGAATATGTTTCGTATATGTAGATAAACATTCTTGACATCTGTTCCTTTTGGATTTCTCTTTTCAACTGCTTTTATGCCGTTCTTATGTATTTTATGATTTTATACAATTCGAGTCATTGCTATCAAGTCTTTCAGACCTCATAATAACTGAGAGAAATTGCATTCAGAGAAACTGAGCAAGTGTTGAAATCGATGGAATAAATAAGAAACAAAATTAAGGTAATACTTATACACCATTCTTTATTATTTTATTACAGTACACAGAAAATTTCATTTTTTCCGTTTTAAAGATTTTCGATGTTCAAAGTTTAATTATCATCTTATAATTAAAGATCTACCTGCATGCTTCTTGGAAACATTTTCTTTACTTTATCACATTAGTGCAGATAACCAAAAGAGGGCATAATTGAAATAAACTAATCATACTTTCAAAACTGATACGAAAATAAAGAAAAGAACTCTAAGAACAGTCTATTTTATTACTTCGCTCAATCCAATTAAAATGAGATATATAAAAGCTCCTTTTGTAAACTACATATGATAGTTGTTTTTGTGTCAAGATCTAACTCAAATAATATTAGAATTAAAATAAACTCATGTATTTTATTTAAATTTTAATTACTACTATTAATCTGCTAACTGGAGTTCGCCATCTACGAAATAAATAAACTAATTTGCTCAATATTTTCATCATCCGGGCAACATGAGCAGAGACATTTGATTATATTGATTAAAATAAAAGAACAAACTGTGAAAATTGTTTTAATATTAGATATATACCCACTGAAGTCCTGCCAAATTTATAGACGGAACAAAGTTCATACTGCATTACGCAGTATGAATATCAACTCACTTTAGCAGATGTTGTCACTGAGCGATACGTAAGACGTTTAATTTATCTTTCTCCGTCTAACTGGGATAGTGGTTAGCGACGCTTACTGTCGTACCGAAGGGCCCGGATTCGAATCCCGGAGAAGGCATGGATGTTTGTAGATGTATAGTGTCTGTGCGGCATGGGGGTTCTTTAAATATGTGGCGAGCCGAAAGTCATCTCCAGAAAGGTAGGAAAATCGGATCCGTCCTCCGAGGTGTTCTTCATCACAATTTGGGGCGGAACTGAACAAAGTCATATATGGTACCGAGGGCTCTTGCCAATGGCATGCAATCCTTGTCATGATGTATTTCGTGAGCTTGTTCTGATATTACTGTCAAACAAGTGAGATAAGTCACAGTTACAACAACATTTATCTTCCATGCACCTTGCAAATTGTTTTAATAATGCTACTAAATAAGTAATAACGTTATTTGGGAAAGCGTTAAGATTTTTATTTATATTTCAGATTTAATGAATTTGTAGTTACTGAACAAACTGAGTGATATCTAAAAATTATTCTTAAATTATTCGCATTTCTTAAAACCTTATTCCTAATTTCTTAAAAATGTATATAATTAATATGAATTAAAGTATATTGTATCTAATCAAATATTACGTATCGGGTAGAAAATCGCTTAGGTTTATAATGAAATATTTCTTTCTACAGAAAATGTTTTAATTTCTAATAACTCAGTAGTTAAAGAAATTCTAAAGCAATTTATACAAGTAATTTACTGAGATCCTTGATTATGAATTCTGTTTCATCTACTCACATTAGTGGCGCAGCAAATAGTGTGAAAAGTCACAAAATCTTATTTTTTTAAAATTTATTACATTTGCTAGCGTCTGCCTTTAGTTTTGTAATATGTGGGATATTTCACAAATACTCTCTAAATAAAATGCTGGAATTTAATTTCAGAATATTTTTATGAATAATTTATTAATTATATTCGTATAGATTACTATCCATCCGAGGAAAAATTATTTCTCTTAACTGTTAATCATAAACAGATAATATCAAGAAATAATAAAAGGAAAAAAAACCACGATCTTTTACAATTTTCTATGGAGATACACACTAAATATATTATCAATGATTTTATATAAAACTAGATATAAAAATCACAGAGAAAGCATGCACCTTTAGAAAAAGTCAATAGCTCTTTATTTTTTAAAATACTGTAAAGGCTTCAAGAATGGTAGACCATTTATTTAGCTGAGTCTTGCTTCTAGAATATGCCTCTCCAGATTTCTGCCACGAAAATTGGAGAAGTATTCGCATATTTTCCTATAAATCTAGTCCCAAACCAAACATTCCAAGCATGATTTACTTGACAACAAATCAGCTTCTAAACCTTCAAGGTTAGCGTATCGTATTGAATTCCCGCTAGGCACGATTAAATCTTGGAAAATCCCTGTTGGGACTGATCGCAGTCCATTGAACGACAGTAAAAATTTATTTTAAACTTTCACTGAAAGCGTTACAATATATAAAACAGCAGATGCTTCTATCTGTATGCAACAGAGTGCCAATATATGACATCAAAACGCTCAACATCAATTTTAATCAGAGTTACACCCCTAGACGCTGATATTTATGACAGCAAACATTTAATCCCATTCTCCTGCGGCAGTATTTATTACTTAAAAGTTCTCATACATTGCATTTCTATACTTTCATACCCTACAGTTAGAAATATTTCCTGCGGGCTAAAAAGAGAGAAATACAAGATGTGCTTGAACTAACATAACAGTGGCTAATTATAATAATAGTAATATGTTGTAATTGTACTATCGAGAAAATTCTAGAAGAGCAATATAACGCATATAGAAGCATGCCAAATTTCAGTCAGACCAAGAGTCATCACTGCAATAGGAGAAAAGATAAGAGTAAAAAAGTAGCTGTTTATAGGCAAATACTGAAGAAACTTACTTATGATTTATTTTTATTGAAAACATGAAGGTGCATTCAAATTCAAGATAAAAATACGCTTGCAAATATATCAAATTTGAAGCGGGCAAAAATAAGCGCTGTACGAATGTTCAGAATAATCTTGTTACTGACTTAAATTGATCTATTTTTTTTTCACTTACAAATTGTTGAGAGCTGCTATCAATTTACAATGACATTAAAAAATGCAGAATTTTCAAAGCAATAAAATAAAATGATCTATTAAGAGGAATTTATATATGTGTGAGTATGCAGAGTTAGGTTATTTTGAAGCAGAAGCGAAAATTGAGTAATGTCCCCGCCGGAACTCGAACCTGGACTTCTCGAATGCGCGCCGAGTGTGCTATCGTTACACCATGAAGGCATCCGGAAGAAAGGAGGAAACACTTTATACATTCCCTCTTTTAAAGGGCGACTGAGGATGAGGGTACCTAGTCGCCAAATCCTGGTGGTGACGAATTATCGTACACCACCATTTTGTTCGGGCGCCACTGTAGAATCATTGTCTTTTTTGAAGCAGGAGATGTGAAAAAGAGCAATGTTCTCGCCGATGTTCGAACATGGACTTCTCGAATACGCGACGAGTGTGCTATCGTTACACCGCGAAGGCATGCTGGAAGGAGGGAGAAAATACCTTATATACTCCCCCTTTTTAGGCGACTGGGATTTAAGGGACTCAGTCGCCAAATCCTGGTGGTGACATACATACACCAACTTTTCGTTCGGGCGCCACTGTAGAATCATTAGGTTATTTTGAAGCAGGAGAAGTGAAAAATGAGCAACCTTCTCGCCGGGAGGCGAATATGCTCCGACTGTGCTACCGTTACGGCACGAAGGCATGCGGAAGGATGGAGAAAATACCTTATAAGAAAATGAAACATTTAAAAGATAATACAGGGAAACATTAAGAAAGATTACCATGAAATATTAAATTAGGTTAAAGGAATGAAAAGAAAAAAGCCTGCAGATTTTACCATTATCGAATTTTTCAAAACCTATTCACCACGTGGATATTTTATGACACACAACAATCCTTATTCGTTATAGGATTAAACTGATGACAAATGGGATTAAAATGTTCAGAGTTTTCAGGATTCTAATTTAGTCATCAATTAATAATTCTGGTTAATTAACTAGAATCAGCAACCGGAATGTGGTTTTCGCTTCGACACACAGCTCCAGTTTGATGAGGAAGAGTAGAAGAAATGTAGGGAGAGGATCGCATATTAATTCCCGCACGCACGAATGTTTCTCCCTCGGTATTTTCACTCAACGACTGAATTTAGGCTTCCAATGCAGAATATAATTGACGGGGATCCAATCCCATTAAGGGAGACTTATGAAAATCAACGAACCAAAGAAGCTCAGGCAGCGACGGAAATTTTTTTATGTTTATGTAATATATATTACATATTACATACTTAACATAATATAATTATAAGTATTACATACTTATTTGACTCCTAATATCAAAAGAAAAGTACAGTTAGAAATCTTTTCTTGTGTTAGATTAAAAGTAGAATTTGAAGCTCATGAAATGACACTTATTGTTATTTCTATTTTAATATTCTCAATAATTTATAAATAATGTTTCAGTTTAATAAAAATGATTTATCCTCACTTGATTTAATAACTGCAATGCTCTGCTCCTAAATTTTAATTAAGAAATTTTCTTAATAAATGTTTCAAGAGAAAGTAAATTAAGTTTTCGTACTGCCTTTTTTATTTGAATTAATTTATCAATACACTAATTTAATCGCATTCACGCTAAAGAGAATCACGAATTTATAAACTATTACCATTTTTTTAAAGTTATGCTGAACTTAAATGCCCTTTCGGTTGTTTTAAGAACTTAAATATATTCATTTCTGAATCCTAAAAGCGAAATTATCTTCTTTAAATATTGTTAACAAACTAAAATTATAATTAGACAATAGAAAATGAAATAAAATTATTTAATATAAATATATGAAGAAATTATATACAAATGACTTAGCGTTGTGAAAAAAAAATTTCGAATATTTTTTTCGTAAAATTTTCAACTCAGTATTTAGATATTATATTAAACAGAATTGATCTAGGGAGATTGCCAGTAACTTCATGATGAATACAGTTTTTTATTCCCGCCTCCATTCCAAAAAAAAAGGCTGATATGTACACTACGTGACTTCCTTTTACCTTATTAAACTATACGCATTTTGGTTGCACTTTATTTAAACATTTTTCATAGAATTATTCAAATTTAATTAACCGATCCCTCAAGGTCAGTCGAAAATAACACCAAAAACTGCAGATTTTGAAATTAAATACCCCGGTCGCTTTTTGTCGTACGGGATTCAAATTTCTTCTAATTTAAGTTTTTTCATAACGAATATAAGCCTTTCGCAAATATAAGCTTAGAACCAGGAGACTGCATTTAACTTTTAATGTTCGTTATTTCTGGGAAACCTTTTTTTTTTTCCAATGGCGTGCCTTTGTCTTGGCCATGGAGGTTAGAATAGATGGAGCAAGCATGACGTCACAAAATTGAAGCCAAGGAAATGTTAGCAACGTGACGTAAGTCTTATCATGGCCGCCATACAGCTTACCGGTAAGACCACAAAACGTATCGTTAAATAAAATTACACTTTTAACACATACACATATATATTTATTCTTATTCATTATAGAGTAATCTCGGGGCTTTAATATATATAATGAAGACCATTAAGTACGACGAACACTAATTTATTAATTATTTAACACATAAGAATGAAATAAAATGTAAGAGCGTTTTAAGTTACATAGCTCGCTCTGAGCTTTCCAAATCCTCCACTCACGTTCGTTAAGTCACATGACTGTAAGAAAAGAAATGTTTATAGTTTTGTGAATCACGCATCACGTGACCGAAAGGCAGATGCGCGGTTTTAAGGATGAGTCACTCCATGTGTTACATCCTTCCCCTCAAGCCGTATAAGTTGTCCTCAACATACGGCTTGCTCTTGGCGGATGCTTTCTGGCAAGGGCAGATTGTCCATCGGATTCAGGGACTGTTCTGGTTCGACCTCTTCCTCGAGTGAGGTGTAAAGGATAGTTTTGCCCTTCCCATGGCCACAGGGCAGATACATGGTAGTCACCTATGGAAGTAAAAAGATCATTGGCAGCAAAGTTTAATGCAAATTTTGCGCGCTGTTCTTTACGTTGACTAAATGGTCGGAACCACATATCCCCAACAAAGTTATCTTTGGAGCAGGCACAGGAGCTATGGCCTATTTTAGTACAGCCATAATATTTACGTTCATCTTTTTCACAGTCTCTGGATATATGTCCACATTTTCCACATATGTAACACGTTTTCATATTCTTTTTACAATCTCGGACAATGTACCTTTTGGAGTCTTGAGCAAAGTGACCAGTTCTTCCACAATTATAATAGTCATTGGAATTCATGACCCTTCTCACCACTTCTTTCTCTGGTGGAGATATACGATTTCTTGGAATTGTGGCAGGGGACTTTCTACTGGTTTTATTTAAATGTTGGACTTTGGGAGTATGTTCTTCCCCTGTTTGAAAGGTACCTGAACTGAGTAGATATTTCTCTTCCCTTTCTCTTGACAGAAACTTGCTAAATTTCGCCTTATAGTCTGAATGCTGAGAGGGTTTGAAAATGTCATCACTAAAGCTAAATTTCTGTTTAGGGTTGTCATGGAAATACCATCTATTATTTGGAAGGTCTAAAACAATTCCAGC
>KK116900.1:303900-429341 GCA_000611955.2 Stegodyphus mimosarum
ATATATATATATTTGATTCCACAGATTGCAATAAAAAAAGGGTGATGCTCAAAAAAGGAGGTGAACAATAAAAAAAGAGATTACACAAAAAGGGTTGTAAGCAGTCTCATATACAAAATTTCAAAGTTCTACGGCTAATCGTTTTTGAATTATGTCAGAAACATACATATATACGTACGTACAGGCGTCATGAAGAAATTGTTTTGAATCCACTTCAAATCCATTTTTAAAATATGTTTTGGAAAAAACAATCTTTTATTTTGCCCATACGTACAGAGTTCATGAAAAAAATCCTCCAAATGGATTAAGGAACGGTGTTACACCAGAAATTTTTTGCTATTACTATGATTCCTTTTACTTCGTACAAGGAAGTAAAAAGCCTATTTTAACTTATAAGTAAACCTTAAACTGTCTTTGAATCTGCAAATTCCTTTCAGATCTGAAAACAGCCATTCCAGTTTTACCGATATAGCAGTTACGATGGAAACACACAAGTTTCATTTGCGTATATTAGACTGCAAACTGAAATAAATATTTTCTTTCCATCAAAAATAGTAGTTTTATTCGGTTGCCTTCGCGCTGGAATTTTGACTACTTCATGATATAACTTTTAAAATATGTTCAAGCTAATGTTTAAAGCAAAATTAGCAAGTATTCTTTTGCCCTTGAAAAAAAGAAACTCGTTCTTCGCAGAGACTTTGAGATTGGCTCCTCTTTGTGTTATATACCGCGGATATCGCAAAAAAAGGGGGGTATGCAGACAGCCGATCCACTGAAATTGGAAGCCAGATCGAATTTCCAGTGTTCAGCAGTTTTATCTAATCGGCCACTGATGCCCTTGATACTACTGAAAAAAAGATACTAACTTTTTCTTGAAATCACCGCTGAGCAGAGAAAATGACAAAGTGTTTTTCGTAGCGACTGCTGATATATAGAGCGGCATATTGTTGTCTCTTATCTGCAAGTCTAGGCAAATATGCTCAAGAAATTTTCTTTAAAAGAGTACGATAATGCCTTTATATATTTGGTGTAAGTTATTTATCACGATCTATTGCGTGGATATTTAACACGGATTTTTAAAATGCTTCACGGAATTATAGATAATCTGCATATTAATATTTCCATATTAGAGTAGACGTTCTATTATAAAAGCTAGCACTAGCAAATTTTAGTTTTAAGGAGCCTTTTAAAGATTCTAATATAATTTCCAAGCATTAATAAGAAGACGAAGCTTTATGTAGGAAATTTTTATGTTTTTATGCAGGAAATTATTACTGTCAAAACTGCAAACGTTCTTATTAATTGTAAGTTATTTATCATTGTACGGAAATTGTTACAAGAATTTTTAATGATTTGCAGATTCTTGATTGTTGTAGACTTTAAATAGTTAAGCAAAATATCTTCAAATCATGAGATGATGATGGTGGTGTGAAGAGATGATTATTGCTTACGGCATAACAGTTTTTGAATAAGAAGGATGTTATTAATGGGTGTTCTATACTTAATTCTACACCATTGAGACTTTATTACCACAATATATAATCTTGACTCATGAAACAATGACTTAGATCATAGAATCGCCAACAACAACATTTTTTTCCAGCTAACACCAGTTTGTAAACGAGTTCCAGATTCAAGCGAGGCCTTGAAATGGTATTTGTTTTGGAGAGAATCTTCCTGGGTGTTTCCCGCAAAGATGCTTGTCACGTGAGCCCCATTTACTACACGCCCTTGGACTGCCATCACCTCTGGCGTTGAAGATGCAGGTAGTTCTTGCTAATCAATCCTAAGGATCATCAAGCTGAATCCTCTGCTAAGAGATTGCGCGATGTACAAGCTAGAATGTCCGAATTTCTCTTGTAACAGATTTACGTGTCCGCTCACCATTTATCTTTAACCCGATCTGTTCTGGTCCCGAATTCAAGTGATGAATGAATGAATCAGAAGAAACAAGGAAAGGGTTATGTATGCTCAGGGAGAGTTTTTTATATAGCCCCTTTTGAAGAATCAATTTCTGAAATGATTTCAAAGAAAGATAATAGAGACGAAGTCGGCTCGAGATGAACTTAATAAAAGAGTTTTGTTTTCACGGAATTAGATAAATGGGAAATGAGAAAATGGTAAATGGCAAGAGAAATAAATCCTGTTCTAAAGGAAAAAGATAGTAGAAAATAAATGAAATACTTATTTCTACAACCCGTTATCGGATAGAAAAGAATTTAAAGAATTCATTGGATTGTGAAACATTTATGGAAGAAGCAATTGTATAGATTAAATTGAATAGTTACGTAAATTTAATTTAAATACTTGATATGCATTACTTTCAAAATACAAGTTCTGCATGGTGCTAAACGGTTTTCAGGATTTTGAAAAATTTAAAAAGCGTTATAATAATTGGCTTTAAAATAAATACATTGATGTGAGATAAAGATATTAGACAATATTGCAGTTCATTGAAACATTTCAAACATTTAATTTGAAAGTTTCGTGTGCGTGTATTTATCATAGATTCCACATTTTACATTAACTTAAAACTTTTGATATTAGAAACGACTTTCCCAGCGCCTCCCCAAAACACTTTTGGCCGTTACAATATATTGCATATATTTACCATTATTCACGTAGCTTACCAAAAACTACCACCAAGTAAAACATAAGATCTTTTTATCTTCCACAGCTCCTCCAAAAGTCAGCTCCCAGAATGTTGCCATTCGGCACAACATAAGATTTTTATTTTTGAAATTTAATTAATTTGTAATTCCTTAACAAACTAAGCGAGATTAAAAAAACAATAAATACACTTTTTAATAATTTAAATTTTATTTGACAGCTAACTAACTGATATAAGTTATAACACATTTTATTTATTAAATAGATAGTTGATAATTTTCAAAAAATTTGCAGTAGTGTTATGATAATAAAAGTTATTTATTTCGCCATATCTCAGTGGTCTCCAAAGTGGAGTACGCGTACTTCAGGTGATACGTAAAGTGATAACTGACGGTAAGCTTCAGAAATAGGATCACAATCACGTTATACAATTTATAATGTATTATATTTTATTAATATAGCATATTATACTATATGATATTATATAGTGTAATATTATATTACATTATATTATAATATATATATTATATGATGACAACTTATAATTATTTTCGTCTTGGATACGTCATCAAAAATGTTTGGAGCTCGCTGACTTCTCTGGTACAGAATTTCCTGCCCGTCCCCTTCTTCTTCCCTAGAATGGCAAATTATAAATAGCCGATATGGTTGCTATATTATATAACTGAAAATCGAGACAAAATACCTAATTTCCGGAGAGAGGATATTTCTAGTTTAACTTTCATCTTTTATGCTTTACTGTTACTTATCAATGCATATAAATTTACTATTTACATCAAGGATTAATTTCAGAAAGCAAAAATGTAACACAATAGCTTTGAGGAAGGAAGATATGTTTCTGAAGAATGGTTATTTCTGTTGGCTCACAGAAAACCAATATATTATACTTATTTATTATTATTATTTATTATTTATATTCAGTCTTAAAGAAAGTTCAACGGAATGTTGTTCAAAAGATTATGTTACATGTCTAGTGACTTATCCTACGTAAAATGGGAAGATAACACAATAATTCATAAATATTTTTCTGGTGGAAATTTGATATCTTGACCTTTCCACAGCATATTTAGTTTTCAAAACGCGTTTGTATAAACTTGAGGACGTTCATCAATCTGAAAAGGTTAAATTTTACAAACCGCTAAATATAAATTTATACTGCGCTTTGTAACAAATGTCGTTCCGACATTACAGCAGACAAATATTTAAGCCATTTATTGTATTCTAGTACATCTACATAACGGTTACAGTTAAAAAATAAGTAATGTTTACCATATCATAGGTTTTTTTCTAAGGTATAAATAAATGTCCCGCTTAGAAGAAGAGGCGAAAAATAAGATAAACATTGAATTTTTGCAAGACCTTTATCCGAGACGTTTAGCAATAAGGAAAATGGAGAAAAGCAATTGACTGGATTTCAGCAAAAAACAGCGTTTTTGAAATGTTCTTTCAAAAGGTAAGAAATATGGAGGTACCTAAATCATCGGTAGTCACCATTTCTAAGAGCAAAATAAGTTCTTTATACAATAAAATTTACTTGATGCCAAAAAGCTCTTTAGATAAGCTTCTGAAAGAAAACTAAAATATTTCAAATAAAAGTTTACTAAAGAATCGCATATATAAAATTCCTCTTTGGGTATTAGAAGCATTTTTAAACGGAGGTTTTTATAAAACGTTTGGATCCATCCTCCACAAGGGTTTCCTCCTGTTAGGCAGATAGCCCTCGTGAGTTTTCGAAATTCAAATAATCTAACCTATCTTACCATTTTCCTCCAACACGTTGCATTATATTGAATGAAATTTTGGAAGGATGCGTGGATTGGTAATTCTTAGAATTATCTGTTAGTTTTTCCTGAGACCTTTAATTAAATTTTCAGATTATGACTATACATTGCGTAACATTGAAATAAAGTTTATTGCTATCAATATGTAATTCTGCAAACAAAATCTGAAATAAAGTAGATACTTTTCAGTATCTGCTATCTTTATTTTATCTCTTTGCAATGATTTAACTAAACATTAAACGATCATAGTATTACTATATCTAACGCTAATATTAAACATCTACGTCAATAATAATTAATAAACACGTTCGCTGATATTATATTCCCAGATATACAATAATCATTCGCTCCTCGCCTCGCAATTATGCAATGGTTCTGTTAAGTTTAATGTTAAAAGTCTGTAGTTCTTAGCATAAATATAAAGTTAGTTGCATAAACATTATTCTATACAGACTATTGATAACTTAGACAACTAAGGTTGCTCTTGAAGTCTCACATCTTTATTTAGATTGAACTCTGAAATTTTCTATAGGCACAGGGGTGCAGTGGCTAGGGCAATGGGCAGCAGCATCACAGGGGTTCGCTTCTTGGGCTGGGCAAGGTTGACTCAGCTTTTCATCCTTTGAGTGGGTCGATAAAATGAGTACCGAGTTCGCTTGCGAACTAAACGCTGGGGGTCCTGCGACAAGCTGACCACTTGTCCAGGGCATATGCTCATGCATCCTAGGCCCGCGGTCAGGAAAGCAGATCTCGGGGCTTTGCAGGCCATTGGTCACTAGGGCTGTTGCACCACTGAGTTTAGTTTAGTTCTCGATTCTTCTTATGCAGCCTGGGATAGGTACCTGAGTAGATGAAAAACTTTCGCCTTTAGGGAAAACTTCGAAGACATTTTTATTCAATACATTTCCTCAAAGAGTCTTCGGAATGATGTTAGACGCTTAATGCTAATTCATGGCTTTATAAAAAGAACTGATATCGTAAATTCGGAAGCTTCTGCTGAAGATGAGGTAATCCTTGGCAAGTCATTTATGTTATTAAAAGGCTTGAAAATCTTCGAAGGATCATATTATATAAATAGATAAAAAAGATAACAATGGCTATATGGTTTTATTAAGTTACTCTTCATACAAGAACAATCAGTAGACAGAGTGCAGATAATTCAGGCGAAAGTGAATGGATGCTATAGGACACTGGAATGACTTGTTGATTGATGATTACGGCAGTGCATGCGAGGACCTCTGTCTAAGAGGAGGGATGACTCCGTGAGGGCCTTTCAAAGAGGAGAACTAGTACGTATAGGTTATGACTGGTTAGACTGGTTACAGCCGAAAACATCGCAGACGGAAACACCGCTGAGAAAACAACGCAAGGAGAAAACGTCGTGGTACTAAACATCGTGGGAGAAAATAAAGCAAAGAGAAAGCATCGCAGTTCTAAAACATCGTGGCACAAAATATCGCGGTCCATAATAAAGTGGTTCAAAAACTTCGCAGTTTAAAAAGATCGTTTAAAGAGAAAGCTTTATTTTCGACAACGATATTTTGTACCACGATGTTCTACGACTGCGATGTTTTCTCTTTGTTTTACTTTCTCCCACGATATTTTGTACCGCAACGTTTTCGCCTTGCGTTGTTTTCTCCGCGACGTTTTTGTCCGCGATGTTTTTGCTGCGATGTTTTCGGCGGACACGGGTTAGACTGCATATAAATAAACTAAGTTCGAATTTTCAACTACCAACAAAGTTGATAGAATGTAAATATGATTCAAACTATATGGCAATTTTATTCTTGGCAAAAATCTTTATAAATATAATAACAATTTTACAGTGCACTCTCTCTCTTTCATTTAGAAATCGCTGAAAAGTTTACTTTTTACATTAATTTGTATTAATTATAATTCTATGGGGATAACACTCAGGAGATTCGTGCCCATTCAAGACGAAGAAACGAGACAATTATCTAAATCTAACACCACGCGTTTAAGAAGATATGCAAGTTATAGCTGTTGCTTTAAGAAATTAAGAGGTAAAACTGAAAATATGAATAATAGATCAAAATATGCTAGACAAAACCAATAAATAAAAATCAAAGTAAAGCAAAGAGCAAAAGAAAATGAAAGAAACGTCTACGGAATAAATTAAAATGATTTTAGTTTGCTTATTACTTATTTCTTCTCAACATTTATTTCACAAACAACTCTGGTAAACAAAGTTTCACTGTTTAAACTTTCACTATAATAATTTTAAAATTTAAAAGTAAAAAATTACTTTTCATATGATTAGTTCCTATACCTCTGGAAAAAAGTACTGAAACTTTGGGAAATAATATAATCTCTACATATAATAAAACAAAGAGTCTGTGTGTGTGTGTGTCTCTTTCGTTCGTGTTGCGAGTAAGCTAATGGACCCAGGGCCACGAAATTTAGTACATAGGTATATCTACACAAGAGCCAGTGCACCTCGAAGCGATTTTTTCGAAATTCGAATTAGAATTTTTTTTATTTTATGTTTTGTGACAAAATCACGTCATTTTGAGACATAATGGGCTACAGGAAAGCGAGATTTCATTCTGTACATTTCATTTTTACATCGTCGGGAAGCATAGACACTTAGCTATTTTACGAACTTAAAATAAATTTCGTATTTCAATAAATCGATTAAATACGAATTTATTTAGGAAGGTGAACTTAACACCTTTTCGGCGGAATTTTTTTTAAAAAAAACTTATTTTAAAAAATGTGCTGTTTATTTTCCTTTGATTTTTGGACACGTTGAACTTTAATCCTTTCGACTCCTTCTAAAAGAGGAATTTCGGAAAAATAATAATATTTTGTATTTTTTTAAAATTTTTTAAATGAAGCTTCCGAATACACTTCTCACATCTCAAATATTTTAAAATGTAGTTTTGGCAACAATTTTCCTTTCTTATTGTTGTTAATAGAGTTTTGATAAAATTGCATCATTTTGAATAGTTTTATTCTTTTAAAAATTTCGGTTTGGCAACAATTTTTCATCGTATTTTTTATGTTACTGTTTTTAAGAGACTGAAAAGTTTAAGAAATTAAAAATTACAACGATAAATTGTTTAATTACTTTCTTAGGATAATTAACATTTGTATCAAGGGATATTGCTTATTTCATTGTAATATTATGTTTTAATTATATAAAAAAAGTTTTGCATGATATTTTTTAATCTGTTTAAGTTCTTAATCTGTTTATACCATTTGAGTTCTTAAGATTTTGCAAAGGGAAGTTGGTTAATTTATTTCTTAGGATAATTAATATTTGTATTAAGGGATATTGCTTATTTCGTTGTATGCTTTTTATATGTAATGCATTTTTAACTGAATTTTTTTTCCGTTGTTGTTTGTTTCTTTTTCGATAAAATTGTTCTGCAGAGTAAAATTCTGTGCAGTTTTCAAATTTAATGTTTGGTGTTCTCTTTAGGCATTTTTCTGGTACACTTAAAAGCCAGACGAAGGCTGGCCGCGCAGCGGCTAGTTCAAAATATATACTTTGAAATATATTAAAATTAAGTTAAAAATTGCATTTTAATTCCTTACAAAGTTTAAACATTCCTTATATCTATAATTCAAAAGGTAACATATGGTACCGTCGGAGGTGTAAAACTGTCTTCAATACTAAATACTTCGTAAACTTTTAGACAGATGTTATATGAGCAGAAAAATAGTTTTTAACGATGCCATTTATTTTGCCGAATATAAATAAAATTACCGTTACACATTTCAAAGCGGATATTATGGAAAAAAACTTAATATCAAGGGATCAAATATTTTCGACATCAAATTCAATGCTCCATACATTAAAGATTTAATTGTATTTAAAATATTTATAATTTATAGAATATTAAAAAAAATATATCAGCATATTCTCTGATGCGATTCTAGACTTATTGTATATTATTATTAAGATATTGTATATTACTTAAAAAGTTAAGATCATGTTTAAGGTTATTTTTAGTACTTAAAAGATTAAAAGCAGAACATGTATCTATATTAAATATCCAGCATTCAAAACCAATGTAATAAATCGATAAAATTCAAAAATGCGAAGAAAAGATGTTACGATGCATACATAATGAATGAGAAAACTTCGAAGAAAAACAAAAAAGTTTTATGTTTATCTTCTTTTCCAGTTTGTTCAGTTTTCATCAACCATTCAAAACACTCTATTTATTTCATTACTATCTAGTTACAAAGTTACCATCAGTGCTACAAAAAATCCTACGCGGACATTTGGTACGTTCCCAGTTAAGAAAATCTACAACTATATCGTATATATCCTTTTTACGACTGCATTCGAACTTAATGAATAATCGTAAGTCTGTGCTTTGATTTTTTGTTTAATTGTTTTTAATTTGCATAGACTGTATGCCACGAAATTTTTAAAATATCATAGCTATTCAGAAAGACTATTTACAGTAAAGACTAATGTATTATTTTTGTCGGAAAAATATTTTAAAAATCAGTTCCGCTCAGCCATAAACTAGAAATAAATGCATTATTCTGTAAAACTCCAAAAATAAACGTTTATATAATAGAGAACATTGACAAAAGAAGAGGATAAAAGTATTTGATTCGACTACGTTTCGAAAAAAATTCTTAAATTCAATTTTGTAAATGTATATATATCAATGGAGAAAACAATATAAATGTTGTTTCATTTCATTATTATTAAATATTGACAAACGTACGACAAGTGTTCTTTGGACACAAGCAAACAAGTCACGTGTGCAGTACTCACCTTTCTTCGACCGTTTCTGAGGTCCAGAGAAAAGAATCTTCAGTAAACCTTCTCGGCCGCTCCCGAACGTGCGACTGATCGTTGTTTTGCAGGGGGTTAAGGGGAAGAGAAGCGAAAGACACAATAGCTACGAGAGCGCGCTGCCAACTGAACCGGAGTAAAAGCGCAAATTCAGTTTATATTCGAAAGGCAGCGGTAGCAGACGATTTCGACCAGGCGCTCACAACGCGCATCGTTTGCTTTTCTTGTTCATATTTGTTTTCTACTTTTTTTTCCTTTTTCTTTTTTGAATCGCCTGCTCCCTCACCCCTTTAGCCGTCCCGCCTGGGAGCACATTTTCATTCTTTTCTCTTTCTCTCTCTAACTCTTTTTCGTTCGGATTCTGTCACTCCCACCTGCCGCCACCTCTCTACGGGATGATGTGAAGGGTCACGTGATGACGGGATTTATATTTCTCCCACCCCCTTCCCTTTTTTTTCTTTCTGACTCTGACCGTAACTTGCTCATCGATGGATAAGAAAATGGTAAAGAAAAGAAAACAATTATAAATTAAATCTCTTTTCATCAAGAGAAGTATCTCATTCAACAAAAAAAAATTTTTTTTTATCATTTTCCGTTCTCTCATCTTTTTTTTTAATTCCTGAAAGTTGTAATGCTTTTTCAAACAGCTCGTCACGGAGTATTGGGGACTTTTTTTTATCCGCTTTCTCTTTTTCCCATCTTATTTTGAGCTCGACTTGTTTGTTATACATAAAAGTTTTATTCTGTGTTTTCTTTCTTTGTCATATTTTTTGTTTTCCAAATGGAATTTAACAATTACATCATTACAGCTATTCAGTTAATTCCGATGCTCATATTTTTGAATCATCATTTGTATTATGAGTAACTATTCACCAAGTGTGTCATTTCTCTAATTAGACATATAAATAATTTAGACGATAATAAATAACTTCTTACTTTTATCTCAGCGGAAAAAGGTTTTTAATTAAATCGAAAATTATTTTGTCAATTTATTTTAATTTTCGTACCTATAAAATTGCAAAAAATATTCCATATTACTTCGAACTCCCATTAGCAGACAATGGAATTACAATGGAATGTCCGCTAAATGGGAGTGACGTATCTGGAATAAATTTAACTCATACAGTTTGATACAACTCCTACCTTAACTACGGTGACGAGTTATTGATCTTAGCTTAAACTGACTAGAAGCAACAAGCACACGGAAATGTAAAATAATGTAAAATACTAACTTTATTTTTTCCTCAATACTTGTAAGTTAAATTAGAATATTACACCTGGTAAGAAATATTGCTGATTTAATTTCTGTTAAACCGGGCACAACCCAAATAGTGCAACATAAAACTGAATTGAAAAATTACGGCCTCTAGAAAGGCACTTTAATGCATCTTTGCCTTTTGCCCTGTGTGGAGCCCCGGCGACCTTTCAAAGAACAATGGATACAATTTTAAAACCTCTTCGCATAAAATCTACTTTTATTTACCTTGACGATATAATAGTGACTAGTGAAAATTCGATGACCATATTAAAGACTTAAAGGAAGTTTTTACATTATTAAGAGAAGCAAGTTTAAAAGTGAATGCTGCCGAATGTAAATTCGTGCAAAGAAGCTCAGATACTGAAGCTGTATAATTTCCCAAAGGGCACAGAGACTGAAGATTCTAAAAGAATTGCAATAAAAGCTACACACCGCCAAACACAGCGAAGACAGTAGCCTCGTTTTTGAGCATGTGCTCTTAACAAATATTTTATAAAGGATATTGAACAGAAAGACCAACCGGTCTGAAAGTAAAAACAAAAAAAAAAGCAAAAATTTCTTGGTCAGCTGAGGCGGCTAATACGGCATTTGATGAGTTAAAAACTGCGTTAATATAAGAGGCAGTATTAAAATTTCCTGAAGGGGACGAAAATCGTGAACTATCAGCTGATGTCTATTATTACGCTGTAGGCTCTGTTTTGATACAGAGTGGTCAACCCGCCGTTTCTCTTTGTAAAACTCGCAACTAAACACAGCGTAATTACGCGGTCATAGAGAGTGAAAGTTTCTTTTAGCGCTGCAAAAATTTAGAATAATGCCGCAAGGCACCTCTGATAACACATTCTGATCATGCTGCTGCGAGTCGGTTATACTCCGGAAAAAACTTATCCTCCAGACTCATTAAATGAGCCTTAAAACCACGAGAATACAAGTTAATAATTAAACATACGCCAAGCTGATGCTTTATCAAGAATAAAATTGGGAAGAAGGCAATGAGATAAAATGTGTACTATGTTAACGTCAAAAACCTTGGACTCTCGTAAAAGTATCACTGCCGAATTAGAAACTAATGCAGAATTTAGACATATATGTGAATATTTAAAAAGACTGAACATTTTTGAAAATCCGGATATAACGGCCACTAGAAACAGAGCAGCAAATTGTGAGGCAGTTGGCAATCTCTCGTTTTATTCTAAAACATAAATCAGAATAACGAATTAAGACCGGTCATCCCAGTAAGTTTAAGGCTCAGTATATTGCAAGAATTGCATAACGCACTTACTGCAGGCTATTTCTGCATCAGAAAAATGGTGCAAAGAGTAAACGAGGCGGTTTTCTTTTCGCATCTTCAAAGATTTCTACAGAATATGTAAGGTCTTGCGATAGTTCCGATTAATTAACGATGTAAATTATATCCCGGCCAGGTACCTAAACAGCATAAAAGCTACTTTCTCAAATGAATTAACAGGAATAGATTTGTTAGATCCACAGCCACTTAGTGAAATTAATAAAAACAGTTACTTACCCGTTATTGTGGTCATTTTTGGAAATGGATAGAAATATTTCCCCTTGAAAGAGACTCAAATGTTTTCTAAATAAATATATCTTAAAATATTGTGCACCACTTAGGCGTATCTCAGACAATGGCCACCAGTTTATTAGCCAAATATACGAAGATCTGTGCGTAGGGCTTGGCATTACGCCATTTAAAGATGGTTCCTTAGCGGCCACAATCAAATACTGCAAAGCGCGTAAACAAGAATATAGTTAAAATTATTCGTAGCTATGTTAAAAGTTACCACCGATGTTTGGATCCCTGCTCAACGGATTGGCTTTTGCCCTAAGAACAGCCAAACATGACACTGCCGGAAAAATGCCAATATAATTACTATTGGAGAAGAAGATAATTACTGTCTTGGATAATTTGTTCTTCGTACAAAAACGGGAAGCAGAATTTAAACTAACAGATGTTCAGAAACTGATTAATGAAGCGGTGGCAAATTCCGATACCGTGAGAGCAAGGCAAAACTGTATAACGATATTAAAAAATAAAAGATTTCGACTTTAAAATCGGAACAAAGTTTTGAAAATAAAGCATTCATTGTCTTGCGCCCTGAAAGAGAAAGTTACTAAATTCTGCCTAAAATTTCAAGGGCCGTTCGTTGTACAGAGGACTTGTGGAACAGTGTGTTACCTAAAAGGGGATAACGGGGCGAATATTAATGCCAATGCTGTTCAAGTAGAAAAAGATTAAGACGGAGTTGATATGCGAACCTTTCAAAATATTTTGCAGGTATCACTTTATGACAGAAAGGAAGCACGGGCCCCAAAAGGACAAGAAATGAGCCTTGGACTTAAGAACAGTAGTTCCAAGAAAAGAGAAGAAAGGAAATCAGAGTGAGCGAAATAGATGCTAAAAGATGCAGGCATGAGGAGTCAAAAGGAAATTAGCATGAAAAAAAAATTGGACCAGAACAGAAGAATAGTAAGTCGGCGAGAAACGAAAGCAGAACACCAGCTACCAAGATTCAGCGAGCGGCTGACTGACAAACAACGCCAGCCAAGGGATCAGCGATCCGGATTTCAAGTGCCGAGGAATAAAGAAGGTCTGCGACTGAGCGGCAGAGCAGATTCCTCTGCCGAAGAACGTCCCGAAGCAGACGAAGAAAACCTCCTCAGCGCAAGAAACTGCTTAAAAACCAGAGGACTCCTTCGACGGACCAGGCCAGCATTTCGCCGGCAAGATCTAAGAAGCATCCAGGAGCTACAAACCTTGGTCAACGCCAAAAAAGTTTACAAGAGAAAACGGAGCGGCATACAAAAGGAAAACACCAATGGAAATGGACGACAACAGCAGGCAGCGTCGACGGCTGAAGGTCCGGAAAATTACAAAATTCTCCTCCTGGAATGAGTTCTTCCAAAGGAGGATATTTGACTTCAACAAATGAAACAAAAGTGAAAAAAATATTATATTTAAGCATTTAGTTTTATTTAATTCTAAGTACCAAGGTTGCTGGAAAATTTTTAGTCATTGCCTCGATCGAGAATAATTTTATTTTTGATTTGTACCGAGCAAGACACTCTTTAATTTAATTATGTCTATCAGAATATTTTAAGAACGAGATGTTTATTTTTAATCTGAGAGATTGAGTTAGAAAACTTTGGCGTGTTTTCAATGAAGTGAAGCAACTTCATTGCTCTTTAAACTAAAGAATTTTTCTGCATATAAATGATTTGAAATTGTTTTTAGAAAATTCAAGTAAAGTAATTGTAACTGTAAAAGTTTTTGTGAAATACGTGTTAAAATAAAATTAAAATTTTTATTAAAAGTTAAAACTAGTTTGAGAATGCATTAAGTTTAAACTTTCAGCCAATACTAAGTTCATTTTTCACTAGAATTAACACCCAGGACTGAGAACTGAATGTAGGATGTATTTCTGTGGTCTGGTTTATCAAAATTCTAACATGTAGGCTGTTCAGTCAGGTTGAACACGTTTTACATGAACGCACGCTGTCATTTCAATAGACCTCACTAGACAGCAGTGAAAGACATTTAAAATTTGGAAAGGATGGGGTGAATAAAAGATCCCCCATGTGATGTTAACTGAAAATAAATCTATATGTATAAAACCTGTAAAAGTTAAGTGAGTATATTAAATGCATTAGATTTGTTCTAAGTTATTTTCATTCCATAGGACTGCAAGGAGGTAAGAGGAAAACGTATGTGCGTAAAAAAATACTTGTTAAAGCTTAAAAAATAAAAGCTAGTTAAGAAATTTTAAGACTTAAAATTTTTGAAGTTTGACTCAGGGTTAGAATTAGAATTGAATTACCTTTATCAAGGTCGTCCTTCAAGACCTTTTATAGACGATAGTTAAATTCTGGCGAGGAATGCTGTAGGGTTTCTATTATTTTACTAATAATTACTTTGATTTGCTAGCATTTCCTGTCCATTTTGGTTTCCCTCGCGTTTCCTTGCCAAGATGTAAATGAGTTAAAGTGAACGAGAGAGTAGTTAAAGTGTAGCGAAAAGGTTAGTCAGAGAGTGATTTCGTTATTTGAGTGCGCATGTTGTTATTCTTACCAGCTGTTTGAATTTTGAATCTCGGCTTCGTATTCTAGCCACCGAAATTAGTATCTAGCCAGTGTAGGTTTCTGAGTCAACTTGCTAGGTTACATTAAAATGTGTACTCTTGGACTGCTAGTTTACCTTTAAAATTAGTTTGTTATATTATCTTCAAGTGTTACATTATCCTCCCGCAAGTGGTTGGTGACAGTGCAAGCACTTAAGTTTTGTGCCGTCTGTATTGTATTCACTAAAAGAGTCATTTACACAAGTCGCTAAACAAATGTTCAGGTAGATCTAACTGCAGTGCATGTTCAGAAAGCAGACTAGATCTTACACTATAAGTTGGCAGTAGTAGGTTTAGTAAGCAAACAAGATAGTTCATTTTATTTATTTACTAATAAGTCAAACAAGATAGTTCTTTTTTTTTTTGACGTTCAAACGTAAAAGGAGATTTTACCGTTAAATAAATAAGTATAAACTGAAATTTTCAGAATGCAAGTCTTTTCTCTCTCACTTTGTACCTAATGTAATGAGCGAAAATGTAGACAATAATAACATGTATAGATATGGTAGGCTTTCACATTCAGGCACCCTGAAATGTCGTAGATCTGGAACAACAACTGAAGGATCATTGGCAGAATATCTCAGGATAAGATTAAGAATCTATATCGCTCCTTACCTAAATCTTTATAAGCATGCGTCTCCGGCAGGGGAGTTTTACCACTTACCGATTTGACCATTCAGTGTGCAGTTACTAGCCATAGGTGGGTCCTATGGCCTTGAAATTTTAGTCACTTGTGTATGAGCTTTACGCATATCTAATTTCAATAATAATAGTATATCTAATTTTAAAAAAAAACTTCATTTTTTAATCGTGCTTTTTCTTTTTCAAAAGAGCGTATATCTAATTGATATAAATTAAAATGCATTAAAATATGTTACTGTAATATGTTTTAATGCATTTTAATCTTATAATTAAAAAGCGTTTCTGATGCCATACATTATCTGTCTGTTACAAAATGATTTACTATTTTAGAAGAAATTCATGATTCCCTACCATCACCGCAAAATGAGTTAAAAGATTTATTTTCCGGAAACAAATTCCTGGCATCATAAAAAAGTGAAAACGCTACTATAAAAAATTTATATCCAGCCTTGTTGAATTCTTTTCTTGCGTTTCAGTACTGGAAATCTAGCTATACGAAAAGAGGAAAAGTACATACAGAAAGGCAGGAACAATGATGGCAACTATAAGATTTTATAAGGCGAACACACATTGCATGTCTTGCAGAAGAAAGTCGAAAGTTATTGTTGTTATTGTTGACTAATGTTCACTTTTCTGACCTATAGTCAGCTTAAGCCTACAAAATTCCTCGAGGCAAGAAACGCAAAATACGCCTGTCGTTGGCAACAGCTTTGAGCACTTTACATGTGACAGTGCGATTTAGCTCACTTCTGCCCCCATTTTTGATGGAGAGCACCCCGGGGGGGGACGGATCCGAGGGTCTTCCCCTCTTCCCCTACCACCTATTGAGAGGACTTTTGCTCACCGTATATTTAGAGTGCCCCCACGCCGCATGGACACTATACATTTACAAACATTCATGCCTTCTCGGAGATTTGAACCCGTGCTCTGTCAGCAACTCTAACCACGATAAAGGTTGGGGCGGCGAAAGTCGAAAGTAAAGCAATGGAGAAATATTAAAGATCAAACGCCAAGGTGAACCACAATAGGGCAACGGAATTTGTAGGAAACCTCTTTGATTGAATAAGTTAACGAAGTGAGTACGAATTTTTCTCAACTTTTGCCATAATTTCCAAACAATATCCAAACAGTTCTCAAACCGAGGAATGAAAGGGTTGTTTTCAAAAGAAAATGAAAACTTGTATAAGCTTTATTTTTATACAAAAGAAATGGAAACCATTATAAATTGCATTTTGTTTATTATTTAACTAAGGCATATTTTATTTTGCCCAATTAAAAGCACTGAAGAATTATTTTTTTTGGCCTTATAAAGGACTATAGTTTTGCGAAGTTAATCTGAAATAATGACTGTTTGGCATCTAAAATAAATCTTTGAATCATAATGATGTTATTTCTGAAATTCATTTAAAAATATCGAAGAAAATGTTAAAAAAACTGTCACCAAAAAAAGCATTTTTTCCCGTTTCGACGTTACATCTTATAATGTACCCGAAAATGCAGATACCGCAACAATTTTAAGAATGATTTACTACATCTTTTAGGTCTATTTACGAATGATCTGCCACATCATTCTTAAATATTTTATTTAATTTTAATTTATTATATTTTCTTCAAAAATTCTTCGTTTGGTTGTATTGATTAGATGAACTGTTTAAGCAGTTCCAACAATAGTACATTTAGTGATTATCCCGCAATTCAAACTGTGAGTAGATTGTTTATCAGGAAATTTTCCTTTTATTGCATTGATAGTGCTGCATTTATTTTGAGTAAGCATCATTTAATTATGAAAGCTGCATGTTTGAAAGAAATAGGCTTATTTGGGAAGGAAAAAAAACACGGAAGTAGTGTCGCATTTCTGTTTAGGTGATTTATTAATGAATTAATTACAGCCAAGTGTGTGAGTGTTGTCTGCCTTAGGAGGAAGGGCTTTGTGTGACAGTCCTATGCGAGTTTATTACGTAATTATGTTACACTTAGGACTGTTGCACAGCCGCATGTTGTAACGCAGAATCAATTATATTTTATAACTTACCGCTCACTAACAATAACTTTGATTAAAAACATTGGGAACGAAAGGTGAATCAAGAGCAAAGGGAATTGAACAAACAGTGGAATCAGGAACGGTTACCAAGATTGGAGTGAAGAGCGAGAACAGTCGAATGCGCAGACGATTCGTGTGGAAACGTTAATTCCCTGCATTGGTTTACTTTAATCGTAGTTTTGAGGTTCCCTAAATCTCCTTTCTGCATAAACACGAAGTTCTAAGCTAAACATTTTTCAAAAAGTAGTTAAACTCACTTTTAATCGTGAATCAGGCATTCACTTTCAGTAAAGTAAGTCATTTCGTGAACGAATAGCACATCTCTATTCCTGGCACACTTCCAACAAGAGCTGTTCGTAAACTGTAAAAGAGCTTCCAGTCCGTTTTCTGGAGTCAGAGTGCATTCGCTTGATAAAGTGAATCGATTCTTTACTGTACCATGCTGCTAACCCGCTTTACGGGGACCGAACCTTTTAGGAACTACCAGTGTTCAATAGCCTTAGCTAGTAACCCATTGGTGGGCTCGGACCATTGTTTAATATTTGAGCTGTTACACGTCTTTCTAAATATAGTACTTATATTTAACTGAATACTTTTTAATCAGATAATTCTCTTTCTACACAATATTAGACTTTTCAGTGGGAAACTGGTAAAGTTGCATTAAAAGCCGCATATATGACCGATAGCATTGTTATACTGAATATGCAAGAACTACCATCAGATGGCGTTAGCGAGCTTGCGACAATTGTAGTAACATAGAAATAGCTCCATAAGGTGCCAGTACCCTTGAACAGTGCACCCTAGCAAATGCAGTGAAGCAATGCGAATACTTTTTATTTGGTAAAGAAGCTACGAAGCAACATCCTGGCTCGCTTCCTATACAGTTTCACTGCCAGATAAAAATGCACTGCTGTGAAGGGCCATTCTCCTTGGGGTTTATCTGAGTTAATGGAGTCAGTTCCACGAGTCCGCTATGCCTGAAGTTCAGATTTTTCAACTTGCTGCCCTATGGCAAAAAACTGTTTTTGGAGATCGGTCGGCTACGTCAGTTGTCTCCGTTAACTCAGATAAACCCCAGTGAGAACGGCCCCTGACAGCTGTATAGAGTGTTACCAGACAATCTCGCTTTCGATTACCGACATGGCACGTACTGTTTCAAAACTCCTGGTCGCGAAACCGACATCTTGAGTTTTATTGCAATTAACAATAATATAAATGTTCATGAAATTTTCTTTTGTCTAATTTGAAGGAATTTCAAAGACTGTTCTTTTGTTATAATTTTTAACGTGTTTAAATTTAAAATAACAATTATGAAAAATTCGCTCTCCAGTTTCCTACTTTATCAAGATTTCATTTCTCTTTTCTTTGTAAAACATATAACACCATAGTAAATATCTAATATATATGTTGCATTTCGGATGCGCATTTTTCACAAACACAATTTATTTATTAAAATTTATAATCTTTCGAAGTTCGCTATCGTAAAAGGTTTTGCAGAATTTGCGGTCATTAGAGTTATGATTGGAGTGAGCTGAAAACATTTCAGCGTGTCTGAGTGAGCTCTCCTTTCTGCTTTCAGATTCAACTATTCATGTGAGCAGTTTCTTTTTCACACATAAAATATCCCTCTGCACTCGAGAGGTGACTCACAGTCACCACTTGATTTGATGCAATAACTGAAGAAGCGACTCTCGATCGCCACTCGGTTTGATGCGATCATTCGAGCCGTAACGATATTTATTTAGGTTTATATCACTTCAGCAATATCACTTCATGAATGTATTCAACAATATATGCAAAAATACCTGCCAATCTTTAATCTTAAATAGGTTTTTTTAGATTCATTGTTACATAAGTCTTCGACGTTAGTTTGAACTCCACATTCGTGGTAATAGGAATATTATTCTCAAAGTTATCGAACTCAGTAAGCACGGAATATGACCAAGAAATCACTTGAGTGAAAATGAATTCTATTTTTCGCTGATGAAGAGTAAAATTACGTACATGCATAGAGTACTTGACGATAGAGAACTAAAGCAGTGACGAACATAGCGATGAAATAAAAGGTGTTAGAAGGCGAAAATTCGATGCAATAAAATAGTGAAAATGAAAGTGACAGTGATTCAGCAGAAAAGAGAGAAAATTCGGAATGGATAACATGCATAGAAACCGAAGAAATACCGCAATGAATACCATTTGTACCCCGCGAAATAACCACAAGATCGCAAGTATCTTCAGACATAAAAGAACCATTATATTTCTTTCAATTGTGTGTGAAATAATTTTTAATTAGCTGTAAGAAATTCACGAAATATGTGGAAAACCATCTCGAAATGCTGATCCGTGCGAAAAAGGCCTCGAGGGCAAAGGGATATACTATCTTGAACCCACACAGAAGTCACCTGACAGCTCCGTATGCAGAACCATGTGTTAGGCTAAAAGTGTCGAAGTGCAGAAACTAAGTAAGGACAAAAATCTCATAAATAGAGATGAACAATTCAGAATGATTCTTCCCAACCAGTTACTGCTGTGACAGGTGTATAACGTCTTTCTAAGAGTGAGTATGGAAATATGCACCGTGGGTACGATGAATGAAGTTTCACTCACACTTCATCATACTCACGGTGCATAAATGGGTGCTTACTGTTTAGAAAGAATTCATTTTTCGTGAAGCGCATATGTTTTTGAAGCTCTGACATTAGAGTGTTTAACTGGGTAGGCATTATATTAAATAGCGGTTATTAATTATTTCAGTACTTACTACAAATGTGAAGTAAAAAACTACATTTTCCATTTGAATGCAATATTTTTCCACAAAGCTAAAAAATGTTTTTCCATTTCAAACTATTTTCCAAAGCATAACATATTTAAAATTGCCTAAAGAACTTCATTGTTCATCCCATTTTTCAAAAGACGAATCATACTAGATTTAAATCTCAAAACAGTTTTTACAAAGTATTCTTTTTTTAATCTCACGAATGCTCTCAAAAGTGTTTATATAAAAATACTCCATTACTGAACAGATTTCTAAAATCCCTATGACCTTTCGGAAAGCTGTTGGAAAAAAAATCAACTTTTACGAGGACATAATGAATTCAGAGCACTTAAAGATTGAAATGCCTGGCCGTTACTTATTGTGATAGAACGTTTTTTATAGCCAAAAAATAAAAAGCATGAAGTTGAAATGACTTTCCTCCACTGCTTCAAAGTATTTGCCGAGTTTCTGTAAATCAAATTCAGAGTAAACTGAAGTTTGCAATATCGTGTGGCATTTCCTTGAAGATTGTTTCCCGTGTGCCTAAATATCAGATCTCAGTCTGAAAGGTACATCTAAAGGGCATATATGTGGCGCCGAGAACACATAAAACCATCAATCATCCAGCCACTTTCTAACCCACCTGTCCGCCTGTTACGTTATAACTGAATTCTTTTCGCTAAAAGTATTAGGTAAGACAAAAATATTTCTGGATCTTCTCATCAGAATTAAAGGGCTCATGAAACATAAAGAGATGTATAAGGACAAAACTTTTGTCATTATATGTATTTACTTATTTCAGTTTAATTTATTAATTTTGTTTTTCATATTTATATAAATATCAGATTAATTTAATTTTCATATCGAAAAACTAAATTATAAGGTATTTTTTCCACCTTCCAGCATGCCTTCGTGGTGTAACGATAGCACACTCTGCGTGCATTCGAGAGGTACAGGTTCGAATCCCGGCCAGGCCATCGCTCATTTTTCTTGATTCCTGCTTCATAAAAAGCCTAATCGCTCTACGGTGGCGCCTGAACTAAAACATTGTGGACAATAATTCGTCAACATTAGGATTTCGTGATTGGATCTCCTAATATCCAGTCGCCTCTTACAAGGGAGGGGGGTATAATATAAGGTATTTTCTTCCTCCTTCCAGCGTACCTTCGTGGTATAAACACACTCGACGGGTATTCGAGAGATTCAGGTTCGAGTTCCGGCTAGGGCATTATACATTTCTCACATCGCTTATTTCATAAATAAAAATTTAATGGCTCTACAGTGGCGCCCGAATTAAATGGTGGTAAACAATAATTCGTTACCACTAGGATTTTGCGAATCTTTAAGGGGGAGTATGTAAGGTGTTTTCTTCCTCCTTCCACTATGCCTTCCTTGTGTAACGGTTGCACATTCGGCACATATTCCAGAGGTCCAGGTTCGACTCCAGGGCATTTCACATTTTTCACATCTCCTGCTGCAAAGTAAACTGATGACTAAAGACAATGAAAATGTAATTGTAAAGATATATTTGAAATTAAATACTTAAATATATGTTACATAATTAAGCAAAAACACTGTAGTCATATTAGCCATATTAAATCAAGAAATAGTCAGTTCAGTTGGCATTGTGAATTTTAATCGAAGCATTTGAAATCGAACCCTTTAAACTTACACTGAAGCCTTTGAAATTTCGGGGAAAGCTTATTTTTTCTGAATTAAAAAAATGCCCGAGGAAAATTAAAAATAGGAATTATAATGTCTTAATAATTTAATCTGCGGGAGGATTATAAAATGATTAACTGTTATAAAATGTATTTGTTGCGCATTTTTTATGATGGCGTTTTTATGCAATGGATGCAATATATTCCCGCCAGTCAGCCGTCAGATACAATACTGGCAATACTACAGCCAATAATGTCTATCACGTTAATATCATATCAATAATCTATCACGTCTAATGTCAATAATGCCAAATTCAAATCTGTATTTTATGTAGTTGAGAAGGGATTTTCATAAAATCCTATTTAAATATATTCTTGACGAAATTTTCGACATTTTCTTCTTTTTAAATGCACACGAACATAATAAACAATATTACTTTAGTAAAAGTTTAGTAATCGATTCAAAGGTTTTATAAAGAATTTCAAGTTCTGGAGATCTTCAGCTACAAAGGGTAATTTCAGCGTTAATGTTTTTAAAATCATCTGGTTAAAACAAATGTTTAAGAAATTTAAGGTTGGAAAACTTAAATGCACTAAAAATGTTACTAATATGTAAAATATTTCTTTTTCTATTTCGACAACAGTTTCAGTTTAGGTCAGGAACATTTAACTGTTTTTGCTATGATTCAAGAACACACACACACAAAATGTTAATAAGTAATCGTATAAAAGTGGAATTGAGAAATGTTTATAATTTGAAATAAGTAATAACTTTAAAGGCTATCGAAACTCTCTGAATTTTCAGTGTCTTAATCAAAAGCCCTAGTAAAGAAGTTAGCAACTACTATAAACAGATGAATATACAGATGGCTGGTGTTGCAGGTTCTAAAAATTTAACAGTATGATTGATAATTAGTCCGGAAAATGTTTCGACTCAATTTACCTGGCAAGAAAGAAATAAAAAATTTCATTGACATAATTTAAGTAAGAAAAATAAATTTCAGACTTACTAAATCAAATTTTCTCGGTAACTCTGTTTTATCTTTTTGGATTTATATGACGATAACACGGCATTACCTTGGTTTGGTCTACAGGATGTCGTCCGTACTCACCAGTCACTGTGAGTGCACATACGTCATAAAGGAAATGTAAAGAATTATTGTAATTTTCCCGAAAATGTTCTTGCAGCGTAGTGATTAGCATATGGAACCAGCTAATGGAAAATCAATGTTTCATTTCGAGCAAAAATATTTGATTTTTAACATTTCCTATTCCGAGAAACATAATTTCTGCAAAATGTATGCAAGATAAGGAATATGTAAGATAGAATTCGAACCTGAATTTGTAATAGCTCCTTAAGTATCCTTTTCAATTTATTTCTTCTTTTATTTATTTATAAAAGTAATAATATGCTTTTAATAAGTGTTCCTGAACAGCTTCATCCCAATCGTATGATTCTTATACTATACTCAAGAAGCATGCAGTTACATTGTAGAGGCATTACATTATTTCGAAGCAGGAGAGATGAAAAATTATCAATGCCCTGGCCGGGACTCAAACCACGGATCTCTCGAATACGTGCCGAGCGTGCTGACCGCTACATCACGAAGGCATGCCAAGAAGGTGGGAGAAATACCTTATAAAATTCCGCTTTTAAAGACGACTGGGGATTAGGACACCCAATCGTCAAATCCTGGTGGTGGAGAATCATCATCCGCCACCTTTTTTAGGTCGGGCGCCTTGGTAGAGACATTAGGTATTTTTCGAAAAGCATGGGAGATGTAAAAGGAGCAATGCCCTCGCCGGAACTCAAACGGCTGACCTCTAGAATACGCGCCAACCGTACTGACCACTACACCGCGAAGGCAGGCCAAGAAGGTGGGAGAAATACCTTATAACATAACTGTTAAAGTGAAGTTGAAATCTTCTATTCAATGATAATGCTAAAATTTACGAACCAAAACCTTTGCAATAAATCAGAAAAATAACTTCTCTCTTTATAATCTTGATCCATACTGTAATGTTATATATTCTTCTCTCGTTTCTTTGACTAGAGTGGTGTGTAAAAGTTAAGGACGAAATTGAAAAATTAGCTTATCAACGGAATGAAGACGCACAACGGACTGAAACACCAACCAGGAGATTGACGAGGTCCAGGTACGGTAGCACATACGCATATGTGCAGGTAGAAGTAAAGAGGGAGTGTCGGAAGGATATAAATTAACCCCTTTTGATTTACTTTCTTTTTTTACTTCACTTACGATCCGAATCGTTACTTAAGATCAAGCGATTTCATGGGTGGGTTTTCCCTTGGGATTACCGCTGGAAAAGCAAATATACATGATTTGGAGACGAATAATAAAATTAATGCTTTTCGCAGAAAATTGGAATTATGGAGTAAAAAATTTAAAGGAAAAAAAACCTAGAAATGTTTGAAAATGTGGGTAAATTTACAAGGCTGAAGAAAAGATGTGAAAGTTGTTTATGAAACCGGTGAAAATCATTTAGCGATGCTGGCAAAGAATTTTAGAAAGTACTTTCTATAGTCTTTTATTAGTACTGACGACAGCTTGCTAGCAAGTTACGAGTGTGTTAGAGATGCATTTCCAAATACTCCAGAAGGGCTCTCAAATGCCGAAGAAGAGTTCTTCTTAGATTTCACGTCAAGCGGCGAAATAAAAAGGTAATTCGATAATAAATCACTCTTTGAATTTTGTTCAGGGCTGGATGATGAATTTTCTGCACTGAAAACGAAAGCATTTCGTATAGTATTGCCATTTCCACCATCCTACCTTTGTGAAACCGGATTTTCCGCGGTGGGTGCTCTGAAAACAAAATACAGATCTTACTTGAACATAGAAAAAGAACATAGAAAGTGTCAGTTTCTAATATTAAACCTTTCCTTTGAATAACTTTGCTCTGCAAGACAAGCCCATGGTAGTCACTAGTAATTATTAAACTTGGTCTCAATATAGTATTGATAAATTAATTATCAAATAGAATTGTGCAGTACTGATACATTTATAAGTACATTATATCAGTAAAAATGTGTATTTTATTTTGTAATAAGTCAGAATGTATTTTGTTTTGGTTCCTTTCAGTGAATTAACAGTTTTTTAAATAATCTTTTATTTTCGAATATTCGATATGCTCGCTCCCCCAAGTAGAGTTATCATACCCCCCAAGGGGGGCGCCCTCCACGGTTTAAGAATCTCTGCCCTACAAGCAAGAAGAGACAGGCCGCAGACAGTGGGAGAAAGCTGGACCATTCGAATGGACGACCATTCGAAACACATGGATCATTCGAATGGACGACCGATATCTCGTTTTACAGTGGCCAGGAGACTGCACAGAGGTGGTTTGTTTGCAGAATGATCTGTGCGGTATACGCCATTAACATCTGCTCTTCAGAGAAGGTGTTTTCTGTTGTGCAGGGAATACCAGAATTGGACAGACAATCAATGCGCTCGAGTACTCTTTACGGATGAAAGCATATTTAGCCTGAGTAGCGATTCTAGACGCATACACATCTGGAGAGAGCGGGGAACACGCAATATCTCTTCCAATATCATTCAGAGGGACCAGTTTGGAAGGTCGCATATTTCTCGTTCGGGAAGGCATCATCCTTGCTAGCCGTAGGGCTTTCAATTCTTCCAAGGAGGTTCAGTCACCGGGGCCCGCTACTGTAACGAGGCTCTTATTCCTTATGTGCATCTTTTCAGAGGTGCTATGTGTCCTCATTTCCTCTTCATTAACAACAACGCTCCACTTCATCGCATAGTTGCTGTCGAAGAGGTGATGAAGAGTGAGGACATTGAACTCATAGATTGGTCAGCAAAGTCTCCGAATGTGAATCCCATCAAGCATGTATAGGTCTTTCTGGGGAGACGCGTGGCAGCACATAACGTATTGCCAGTAACGACTGCGAAGCTGCGATTGATTGTACAAGAGGAATGGGCATACATCTTCTGTCTATGCTGAATGTTGTCAACAACTCATTGACATCCTCATACACAGCACGGACAGACGATGTGAAACGTGCAAACCAGTCAGGGAAGATCACATGCCTTGCTAAAGCCTGGATGCTTCTTGCTGGACACCTGCCACATGGATGTTTCTGCTTCCTGTCGTATTGTGCTCCATGCTACTTGTTTAATAAAGTTAATTTTTATCCTTTCGATTTCTTTCTCGGGAAGTTTCGCTTACATTACCAATGTGTTTACGTCTTGGGGATCTTACAGTATTATTTGTGTTGAGTTGTAAAGCTTTTGCGCAACGTTGTACTGAAAAAAACCATCTCGTTCTTAATTTTTGCACACTAGTGTACTTACATGTCATTCTCTCCCTCTCTTTCTTCCTCTTCCTCCAATTAAATTGTTGTGGCTATGTAAAAATAAGCATGTAATTATTGAAGAACTGATGGGTATCTTGCGTCATTTTAGCTGTAATTATATCTTTAACACAAGCTGCATTATTATCTCCTATGTTACCACACCAAATTTTTATTGCGTGTTTGTAATATATATTTTCTACTTTAATAATTTATAAATGAATTATTGTATATTCAGGAATATAAATTATTAATTAACATACTGCATGTCGAAATTAAAACTCGAAACAATGAGGGCAATTTAACGATTAAAAAAATCCAGTTCCTGCAATATTCTACTTGTTATATCTAGATCATACAGGCTGATCCAAGCAATGGATTAATAATAACTGATTTCTGCTCCGTTCATAATATGTAAAGAAGATTAAAAATAAAACTAAGTACTGGCAAAAGTAATACTGTTTTGTAGGTGCTGCTTCTGAGCTTGGTGAGAAACATTTAAGCTCGAAAGTGAGTTTCCCTTCGGTATTTGCAGAAAAATGAAGAAATCGACTACCATCAAGATCATTTCTCTAAGTATTGCATTCGGAAGTAGAAGTTTTCGAAGCAGCACTTTAGCTTGGGAGTTTTGATTTACTTTCTTTTTTTTTACTTCGCTTACGACTCGAAATGTTACTTAAGATCGAGTGATTTCATCGATGGATTTTCCCTTGGGATTACCGCTGGAAAAGTTTTGAGTTTAACACATAAACTTCTCTGTAAACACAGTTTATTAGAAATTAATTCGACGGTTAAGAAATCATTACTAATTCACAAAAATAAATTAAGATGAAACCGCTTAATTATTTTCAAACAGAAATATTTCTTTAAATTAGAAAACATGTGTGATTATGTATTGGGGAAAAGGAGAATGTTTTAAAAAAAATTGGCGAAATTTTCATAGTCATTATATTAAACACTTACTCTGTTATCTATCATGTATAGTTAAAATTTTAAAATCTAGTCAGACGAAGCTTGAAACAACGTTTTCTACATGTGAAATCATTTTGGTAACAATCAACATGTCGTAGAGACATTAGGTTATTTCTAAGCATCAGACATGAAAAATGAGAACCGCCTTCGCCGGGAATCGAACCACGGACCTCTTAGTTACGCGTCGAGCATGCAGACCACTACACCACGAAGGCATGCGAAGAAGGCGGGAGAAATACCTTATATACTCCCCCTTTTAAAGGGCGACTGGGGTTTGGGGGAAACTGAGCTCATGGAGCCGAGTAACAGAGTGGATATATATATACATATATATTTATATACTTTTGGTGCCGGTCGATTGCAACCAAAATGCGAGGTGCACGTCTACATGTTATAGCAGTCCTATATACAAAATTTCGGCGTTCTGAGTCTACTCGTTTTGGAGTTATGCGAGATACATACGTATGTATGCAGAGACGCCACAAAAAAGTCTCTTCAGAATCCATTTTCAAGAAGTTTTATAATTTTTTTGGGAGAAAAGCGTCCTTTATTCTGTCTTTACATTTAGATATTACGCAAAAACATCGTTAAATTGCATTCGATAGCGATCAAAATGGATATTTTCGTTGAAATATGATACCCGAAATTTTTCGCAGTTACAATACTACCTTTTTACTTTGTACAAGGAAGTAAAAAGGAGGAGGAGTGTAAATGCCACGCAAAGAAAACGAGGCTCAGACATCTCATAATTTAAACAACGCAATGCATTTACACTTCAATTCCTTTAGGTAACTACATTCCACTGCAAAAGTTTCAATCAAAGGTTTCTACTAACTTAAGAATACTCTGGAAATCGAATGTTTTGTTTAATAATTCTTTTTTATATATTTTTCTATCCTGTAGAACAATTTTTAGACTTCTATCTGCAGTCTATAAATATATATAATTTTATTAACGTGTTTAGACTTTTTCATTGCGGTTATTAGTATATTTTCTTCAATCTAAAATAAATTGCAGAGTTTATTCTTCTGAGGTACATCTTATGGAACCAGAACGATATTTAATGCCTGCAGCATATAAATAATATTAACATTATTAAAGGTATTTCAACATTATTTATTACCCAAGAAACATTAAAAATATGTTTTATATATTAATGAAGTTTTTTCTAAAATTCGGTCTACCGTATTTCTTCCTGATGAGCTTTTTAGGTGTATGTTAGTCATTGAACTCCATGTACCTAAGAAGAATACTCAATATCAAAACGCTTAATGGCTGCACAGAACACGTTATTAAAGAAAGAGTTATTCTTACTCATAGACTCAATAATTATTAATTTTCAAATTATATTATCATTGATTGTACTATCAGTTTTATTTAAAACTCAGGAGTATTTTATTCATACTTTCTAGAGTATTAATTTCTTGAGTCATTAGGATATTTCTAAGCAGGAGACATGAAGAATGTACAATGCTTTCAGTAGGAATTTATCTCCAGACCTTCTGATTACCAGCCGTACGTGCTCTACAATTACGCCACGAAGGAACGAAAGTACCTCACTGAAAGAGATAATCAAGGAGAATGAAATGAATGAACGAGAGAGTATAATTATTAAATTTTGATTATTAAGAATCGTCATTTAACGTCAAAATGCCACATTTACTGTCAATATTCAACATTCATATGAGCAAACTGATTACGCAATCTCCCAAACTATAAGGAAATCTATGATATTGTTGCGTGCTTACGGGTTTATATTAGATTGAATGCATACAGGCCCGATGACAGGTTAATAAAATTGATTTTATTAATAGAAAACTTCTAAGTTCTCGAATTTCCACAGAAATTCTAGTATAGGTGTTCACAGGATAACAGAGTACAATCAGTAGCTCCGCTTCGAACTACTAAAAAGGTTGCACACAACGCATTACAAAGCGCATCTAAAGAGAAAGCTAACTAGGAAACATCTCCGATCTCACGCTAAAATAACAGCTCGCAACAACAATAACTAAACAACTGAACTCAGACGCTCTGTCTCCGGCCTTATATAGTTTTCCACAGGCTGCCGAAATATTTCTAGTACTTTCTCCTTCTCGAAATTACTGGAAAGCAATGTTAGGATTTGGCCACAAAATAAGTCTCCAAAACTGTTGTCAGCTTGGCGCTATCTCGCTAAATTACCGACATACCAATTTACTCAATTTTAAATGGAATTGCCCCTGTATTCTTACGTTTCCGGCATAGCTTCTCTCTTTAAATTTTTCGAGTTATATTACAAAGAAAATTACAAAATTACAAATGTACAAAATTCGTAACAATATTAACAAACAAACAAATGATCAATAACTATATTTCTTAAGAGACTGAAGATAGAATTTCAATAGAAATAAATACATAAAAATTTCCCAATGTGCATCACTAGCAAAGGAAACGCGTTTCTGAACGTCTAAAAAGACAAAGAAAGCGCACTTTCAGGAATTTTTGAGAATAATAGACGACATCACAGATTTGTAAACTTTGAGGAATGTGAAGACGTTTAAAAATGTATGTTTGAAGCTGTAGTTCTGTTCAGGGGAAAAAATAGATAGTATACGATTATGTGTGATGCTCATGTACATTTTTTATTGATAAAAAATATTATATCGACTTTTAGAAAAAATTCACATATTTGCTATTTTGGTTGCAGCATTGGCAAGAAGGAAGAACATTTATTATTGAGTATTTGTGACATACGACATGGGTTAAAAAAAGAAAATTATTTCTCATTTTAATATTTGATTAGGAATAAAATTTCATATGAGAGAAAATTATTAAAATTACGGAAAACTACTTGTATAAATTATCTTGACAGTAAATTAAGAATGCTTTTTTTAGCAGAATGTAGCTTAAATCTACTAGCTTAGTAGAAAGGCACGCAAAGTACGTATGAATTGCATTAAATTATTGTAATCTTACTGTGATTACACCAGCATAAGCAAAAAACTGAAGAAAATTCGCTTTTCTTTCAAGTATTCTTATTTAAAATTGTACCGCTAATATAATTCAAGTATTCTTATTTAAAACTGTAATTGCTGATTAAGCTGAATCTTCGGAAAATTCAACGAATTTATTAAATCAACTGTCAACTTACTGTAAAATCTGATTCGGAGTACTTAAAATGCAAGGCAAATATAAGCCTTAAAGAAAAGACTTGAAAATCTAATAACTCGCAGTCATTAAAAATCCATAAAATTAGCTAACATTTTCCAAGTGTCCAGTATATTATGGATAAGAAATTTCTTCTGAAGAAAACCATTTTTGTGAAATAGGATGATATTATTTAAGTTTGAAAATGTGCTTTAAAACGTAGTTGCGATGAAAAAATATTAAAAGTTCAAATGAAGGTACTCATCTAAGTTGTAGAGTCATTAGTTTATTTTGAAACAAGAGCCATGAAAAATGAGCAATGCCCTCGCCTGGACCTCTCGATATACGCGTCAAGTGTGCTACCGTTGCACCACAAAGGCATGCTAGAAGGAGGGGGAAAATACTCCCTTTTAAAGGACGAGTGGGATTAGGAGACCGAATCTCCAAATCCTGGTGGTGACGAATTATCTTCCACCACCTTTCAGTTTGTGCGCCATTGTAGAGTCATTAGTGTATTTTGAAACAAGAGATATGAAAAAGGAGCAATGCCCTTGCCTGGAATCGAGCCTGGATCTCTCAAATACGCTACGAGTGTGCTACCGTTACAGCACAATGGCATGTTGTAAGGAGGAAGAAAGTACTTATAAATTGATTTAAAATAAATGTATAGAATTTCAGGAAATATTCACGTATTTTTCTAGTTCGACTGTATTTTTTAGAAGTCAACGGTATTTTCTGACTGAGTATATGTGAGTACAAAAGGCAATGGAATCGAAAATTATAAACATTTCACTCTGAACATATAATTCTAGCTGTAAACAAATTTAATTTTTATTTAAACGATGCATGTAAAAGATCAGATGGGGGATCCTAGATATGTAAAAAAAATTAAAAGTATGAAAAAGAGTTTTTATGTAAATATGAAGATTAAAGAAGAAACCAAACCTAGGAATAAAATAGCAAGATATGTAAGTTTCATTTTCATTGATTTAAGTACAGAAAACTTCGGTTTGAATTAGTCAAATAGAAAAAGTTTCAATTTTCTCTGGGAAAAATCTGATGTTACATTTAAAATGACAGAAGAAAAAAAATTCGTTTAGATTTTGAACTTTTTCTAAGGCGGAAAAATTTTAATTTGCATTTCTTAAAGAAGAAATATGTTTACTACAGTGTTCGTTGGGACTAAATGAAACGCTTTGATAATTTTGAGTTCAAAAACGTTTCATTTTAATTTTTTAGGGCGAAAAGTCTCCACTTTCATTTCGTAAAGGTAAAACTCATGTTGATTTCAAAATATAAGGAAAAACATTTGCATTTCAATTTTGCAAAGTCAAAAAAAAATCATTTAAATTTTTTAGGTCAAAAATACATTTGCATTTTTCGAAGATGAAAACAGAAATTCATTTCAACTTCTTTTAATATTATAAAAAGATTTTTAACTTGAGGATATTTCAGTTTGCATGTCTTAAAAGACGAAAAAGTCTTATTTATATTTTTTCTAAGATGAAAATGCTTCCCTAACATTTTCTCAAAGATGAAACTGTTTTATTTCAGTTTTTTAAAACTATATATATATGTAATAAAAACAAATTCAGAAGTACTGATGTAGGAACAATGAGACGTAGAAACACAGAAATATTGATAAATGCAGTACGTACATACCACATCGAAGAGGAAGAATTCTGATTACGTAGATTATGTTGAATCCATAATGATTAGGAACTTGGCAACCGAGTAAGATTCATTTTTATTTCAATTGACATTTGTGGCCCCAATTGACTAGAAACTCTCATCGTGCCTATTTCCAGAATATTTATATTTATGATACTTTTGCGATAGAAAGAAAGCACAGCGAAATACCGTGTTGACAGGAAGACAGGGAGAAGCTAAAGGGAGAGCTATTATCCAATATGCAGGCTCACAAAAAGAAGGCTTTCGTTTAGGTTAAAAAGGTTTCAGTTCTCAAACATTTTAGTACAGTTTCCAAATTAGCTACGTCATTAGCGTTACAGAAGCCATATAACATTGATTAATCTAGAAATGGTGCAGAGTAGGAAAGTTATCACTATCCTCCAGAGAGGAAACACGCAAACGAAAAACAGGGAATCAAAAGGCCATCACTAAATTAAATTACAAAGCTTATCTGCATATTTTTTATCCTATGTATTCTATTTTTCACCAGTTATTCACAAAAAAAATATTTTATTTTTTATAGTTTCCTCCTCTTTTCCACCAGAAAGATAATTTACTTTAGTGATGGCCTTTTGATTTCTCATTTTTTTTTTTTTGGTTTGTGTGTTTCCTCTCTGTATTCTGCGGTATCGATAACTTTTCTGGACCACGTCATTTCTAGATTAATCTATAACACATGACTTCCGTAATGCTGATGACGCAACTAATTCGGAACTTGAACTCAAAATTTGAGAAGTAAAACCTTTCTAACCTAAACCAAGGCCTACTCTTGCTGAGTCTCCATCTTGGATAACTAAGTTCTTTCACTTCAGCTGTCTTGTGGCCAAGACGCTCCTTTTGCTTTGTCGAATGGGAAGAATACGAAGCACCTTTTTGAATACGAAACACCTATTTTACATGAATGAGATTACATGTAGTTTGTAGATAAATAAAAAATAAAATAAACTTCACATGTATTAGAAATTAAACTTCATAATAGAACATTTTTCTATTAGATGATTTGAAAGGGAAATCACTTGAAAATTATCCATATGAATCAAATCCACCACCATCAATTATTAGCCACCACCCTTTTTTGTTCGGGCGCCACTGTAGAGTGATTAGGATTTTTGTGAAGGCAGGAGTCATGAAAAATGAGAAATGTCTTCGCCAGGACTCGAAACACGGACCTCTGGAATACGCGCCGAATGTGCTGGCCATTACACCTCGAAGGCATGCTAAGAAGGCGGGAGAAATACCTTATAATGTAACTGTAAAATACATCTGAAATAATGTCAAAATGACTCTCATCTCCTTCAAATTCTTGTTAGCCTAATACTTAGGTGCAATATTAGCGTAACATTGTTGCGATATCTAACGCAATAAGCATGAAAAACACTTTTTTATTTGATTATATTTCTATGTTGTTATCTTGAAACATGGTGACATAGATTTCTAAAGAATAATCGCGGCTACATTATTTAGAAAATTCTACACGTTAAATGAAAGCGAAGAATAAGAACTTTTAAGTACTGGACAAATATTCAGTCTTATTTGAAAACATAATATTCTAAGGACTCATGAGCCACATAGAGAGAAATCCATTTTTTACGGTCTGTGGAAGAAGAACTACGAAAATGTTTGAAAGAAAAGCTTTGATCATTTATTACGAGGCAAATGAGGAAATACAGAAAAATTATATACATCATTTGGCATAGTCCCCATGACGCGCAATACATATATTCTAATGCTTCGAAATTTCATGCATATTTCGTGAGAAGAATTCTGAAAACAAAGAAACATTTCTTCATCGGCATAGACGCAACGGCTTTCAATTCAGCAGCTGATTTATATGGCACCCATCTCACCGACACTTCATTAAATCGCATTTATTAAATCGATTTATTAAATCATGGCCAATATTGTTGCTGAACCACACTAATATCCAAAAGTGGTGGCTATTTTCTTCATAGTTATACTTTTGTCTTTTTTTCACAAGCTGTTCTATTGAGGGGATGTTTTCGTTTGTTATTACTCAGTTTACCTCGATGAGACGCGAGATATTTTCCACAGAAGTGATGCCGCTTTTCCCCTGCCTGCACCATTCGCATGTTTCCTGCACACACGAATCTCTGTATTGCTCGTTCATTTTGACATGAATTTCAACTGGTTTAATATCTTAACAATCAAATAACAAAAATGCATCACAAATCGCTGCAGAGCATGTTGACAATGGAGCAGTCATCTTTTTTGATGTTGTCATTGAATACACCCGAAGAAAGAAAGAAATAACCTGATGTGTCCACCTTCAAAAAAGACCGAATTGTAAAAATCGAACACGTGACGTTACATTGACCACATCTTTTTTCAACGCATTTTAACTTACAATTTTGTTTTTGATTTAGTTTAGTATATATCTGACTTTTATTGAGCAAATCTTAGGAAGCATTAATCGGTCTTGCGCATATTTGAAACTCCTTTGCAAATTGCATTCTACAAACATTCATCCATTGATAAAAAGTTTCTTCTTCACTGAAATACTCTTGTACGTTTCTTTAGTATAGTACATCATATTTCTATACATAGCATAGTATAGGATACCATATATAGTTCCTTAGTATAGTAAGTACTGTTAAATAATTCTGAAATAACGTTTTATTGATATCATTTCCAAAGAAAGTTATCCTTTTTTCCTAGGAAAAATATTTATGCTGCTATTTTCAGTCAGGAAAGTTTAAAATAATTTCAAACAATTTATAATAATGAATCATCTTAAAAAGCATCCGATAGTTTTAGAATTGCTGAATGAAATTTCTGGATATTTATTTAAACGTAGAGTAAAATACAGCGTGCTTTGGAGAACGAAATAAGATGTGAAATGTATTCATAACATTTCACAAAACTTCCGAAATATGGAGATATTGAAATCAGCCAAAGCTTGTACCATCTACGACTATAATCATTTTCAACATTCTTTGATTTAAATATTTCCATATTTTTGAAATATCTAAGAACATATTCAGTACACTAATGCCTTAAGATTGCATTCATCCAGTAACAAAGAAAAGACGAATTATCATCTTAAATTGCAACGTGTAATAGCAACGCTGAAGAAACACATCCGGAATGGACTCCTACAAGCAGCGCCAACGAGTTTCAGAATAGGAAATGCCTAATGCAATTTACGTGGGCGACTGCAAAGTGAAGGATCAGGGTCAGAGCAAACACCCTTTACTAAGGATGAATCGGAAGAAGCAATAAGGCACGGCACGGTGCACTGTTATTGTAATTAGTTGCATTCATTAAGCTTCGACATTTCTGAATTCAAACAAATTTAACATGAGATTGGAGGCAGTTTTATAGTTGTAGTTTCTCTATAAGACAAAAGAAATATAATGTGGAGTTTTGCCTAAATTTATTTAAAATCAGTTTGAGCCTTTCCTTTATTTGGGAAATACATAAAATAAAATTTGCATATTATCTTTTATTAAAATAATATTCGAAATAAATTTTAAATTGTTAAACGAGCTAAAATATTAAAAAAAAGATTGACTAATTAGGATAAGTAAGGGATAAAAACACTCCACGGGCTGAGCGGATAAAGCCAGTATAATAATTAGATACCAGAGACGGTACACAGGTGAGGCAAGTCGGGCACTTGCTTCAAGTGATCGATCAGAAGAGGCGCCAAATTAGGTACGAAAATTTATGAATTAATTTTTAAAAAATCGTGATTTTTAACTTTATACTCTGAGGCACATCAAAAAATATCAAAATAATTTTGTGTTAGGAACAATCCAGATGAAATATGAGAAGCATTAATAACATTAATTTATTTTCAAATGTGCTGGGATTTCATACTAATGCAGTATGTACTGTTTCCTATCCTTAAAATTTATTTCCGGAAGAAATGTTTACGCTTAATCTGATGAGATGCAGTAAACTTGCCTCAAAAGCACCATGCTGTTAACATTAGAAGTCACTTACACTCTCTCTTTAATTTTCATTGCAACTCTTGTTTCGTCATACATTTTGCCAGAGTTCACTAACTGAATTGATTTAATTTTGGGAGAATAAACCAAAAAATTTGAAAATGAAATGTGCTATATTTATCAGTCTTTTGCTTCATTTGTTGCGTAAAATTTTCCATGGTTCAGTGTTTTTATTGATGTGCCTTCATATTTAATTCGCAGTGTTGGTCCATTTGCGGTCATTTCTGGATCAGTTATACATGTTGTTGGGCAGATTAAATGAATCGACACATTAATCTGTCTCATTTTTTAAGAGTGGAATTTGAACATATAAGGAATTCTCTCTCTCTTTGTGAGTTGTTTTACCTTTTAAAACAAAGCAATAAAATTAATTCTATAGCACAAAAAACATAAAAATGATGGTTTAAAAGGTTTGAATTTTTGTGGAAGATTTAGAGCAAAATAATTTAGTTTATTCTGATATAATTGATAGTAATGAAAAAACACATTTTAAAGAAGTTTAATATTATTCTATTGATTCTAAAGGTAATCGATAGAGTATACCTTAAAAAATCTGCTTCTTGCTAAGAAAATTTTAAGAAATACAGTTTCGGAAAACTATATTTCTTAAACGTTCTGTAGTTTTCTTGAAATAGAGAATTTGTATTTATACATAGTTCTATATTTTTATTAAAATGTGACGGAGATAAAAATAAATAAACGTAATAAAACTGCTGTAAATTGTATTGCGGAGATAGCATGACAAGTTTCCCTTTTGAAATCGCATTTGAACATTAATTGTTTGTCTGAAGATAGTGTTATGCTTCATGTATGAAGGAAGAACTCCTGCCAGTAAGTGTCGGAATTCCACTACTGCATGCTTGTGGCCAATCAGGACTGCTGATTATCGTTCCGCGACACTGCCGGTCGGGATCCTGTGATTGTTGAGCGAAGAATCGATGGGTCCAGAACAGTCGTACAGAAGGCCATGGAAGATCAACCTGTAGAAACATTAGGATTTTTGATGCAAGAGAGATGAAAAATTGAGCAATGCCGTCACCGAGACTCGAAACACGGACCTCTCGAATGCGCTTGGCCACTACACTAATAAATGATCACTACACCATGAAGGCATGCGAAGAAGGCGGGAGAAATACCTTATAAGCCTGTCGCCACTAACTCGGCCCAGCATCTGACGTGCTAGAATCGGATGTCGTTGGTATACCAGGAAATAATAGAAATATCAGAGGCTTATTTATTTATAAATACAGTATAATGGGAGGAAGATGCGATTAAATCTGCAAGTGGTTTACACAGAACTGCCACCTGGCAGCAAAAAGCGTTGTAATCCGGTTGTACCGGATGCTATACATCCGGCTACCTCTTGTTCGCATAGCCCGTAATGTAGAAAGCCGCTGTTGTATTTCTGGTGTATTAAAGCGTGTGAATGTGTTATATCCGGGATGTCTGTGTTATATATAATATCGTTCAAGAAATTTAATGCACGACCACATATTACGTGTGTTGTCCTGACCTTCTTTGATACAGACGATGTTTGACTACTACTCGCGACAGCACGTTCTCTACATCGCCGACATACTGAGATCATTTTGGTCATAAACTGTTGAGAGATTGACACGCCACCATTCTCCAGCCACCATGATTGATGAATTCTGGCATAAAGTTGAAGCTGCACGAAATGAAATACCCTTATATCATCCATACTCAATTTGATTGGATGTACAGCCGGATTACAATCCTTTTTGCTGCCAGATGGCAATTCTGTGTAAACCACTTGCAGATTTAATCGTGTCTTCCTCCCATTGTACTGCATATGTAAATAAATAAGCCTCTGCTATTTCCATTACTTCCTGGTGTAACAATTTTAATGGCCAGCAATGTATTTTCATAAAGGAGACAGATTGGAATAGTTTAAATGAAAACATTTTGGCAGGTATATCATAAATGTATGTGAATGTTGTGGAATATTTTTACCCATATAGTCCATGAATTTTTATGAACTGACAAATTATTAAACTCGCAACTTTGGCCAGTTTTAATGTATTTTAGTGTAACGATACACATTTTTGAAACAAGAATTATCAATGGAAAATAAATTTGCATCAGATTTTCCACTCCATAAAGCAAAAATAATTTCGAGTAATAGAATCTTTATGATTTCGATAATTGTTAAACAAGAAATATAAATACATTATTTTGAATGGTTCATTAGTCCTAACTTCAAGTGAACATTTTAAAATTAAAACTGCAACGTAAATTTAAAATGCCTTATTTAGTTGGGTTTGATAGTTCCAGAATTAAATACGAAATGTAAATTGTGATGGCAATGTAACTAACATGCGACTCGCCCTACATTTGAAGTTTTAGACAAACACAAAAGAATAATAGCTTTTATCTTTAAATTAATTTTAAATTATGAAATTAATTTAAATATGAAGATATTTTCATTTATATGTGTTATAAGAAACATTTTCATGATCGTCAGTTTAATTTTCAACTGATTTTAAGTCTGACCTTTAATCAATTTAAAGCAACCTAAAACAACAAATTTAGCTATTTAAGGTAACGCAATAAAGAAATAATTTAGAACAAACCCATTTATTTTTAGAAACTTTTACATAATACTTCCTGAATAGAATAGAATTCATACAATATAGGACATTATGTTAAATATTTTAAAATTATGCAGGGGATACATAAATGTGTGAATAAAATAATAAAGTATTTTTTTTGGTTATGCATAGCATCATTCTCTTGAAATGTTTCCCCACTTTTTGTGGCATGTCTCCGGTTTGACTTCTTTAATAGTATTTTCCAACAGAACACAGCCACATTTCCATAAAAAGTAAAATAATTGTTTACCGTTCATATCTAATTCTGTAGCAAGACAAATATAGCGAGAATCATGAAAATCAACATATTCATAACCTTTCTGATCTATCTTTGCTTGGAAGCCGTTCTGTTCGGTAAAATTTAATTCTTTAACATAAAATAACTTCCGGATGTGGCCAGCGACTTAAGATGACTCTTTATCTTTGTTAAGTAAATGCTCCAAAACAGATTCTTTATCTTTGTTAAGTAAATGCTCCAAAACAGATTCTTTATCTTTGTTTTAAGTAAATGCTCCAAAACAGATTCTTTATCTTTGTTTTAAGTAAATGCTCCAAAACAGATTCTTTATATACAACTTCCCAGGTTCGCATGCAATTATTGGTTTGTGTAAAGGGTCTTGTGAAATAGCACAATATTTCCTTTTTGTAACAGTTTCAGCTTTTTTATCTTTCTGTTCTCATTCCGTTTTCGTTCGCACTAGCTCATCTTGTCTTGGTATAGTGCTGCCATCGCAATTCATTTTGTTTTGCAAGTGACAATATAATATTATATGTCAGGAAGTAGCATATACGTGTCAGGAAAACTGTATACCAAAAATACTTGATAGTTACTGTGATATGGACTGTTGATATGTTAATGTTCCTCATTATGAGGGTTGAGTACTAATTGTGAGATGACAGAAATAATGAAGATCAACTCTTAAGAATAAAAGAATTATGTTAAATAATACTGTACTCTTCCATACTGAGGACGTTTTGGCAGTAACGAAATGCCACGATAATCTAAACATATAATAATTATAAGGGAAGATATTTAGACATCCATACACAACCCGCGGCCTGTGGGCTTCATGTGATCCGGTGAGGTATTATGTTACTCGCAAACAAAGATTCTTCCTTATGAAACTATGTAATAATTGGCAGTAATTTAGTTCCCTTATACAAAAAAAATTATACCAAATTTCAAGATTTGAGAAATATTAAGAACTGTCTTTACTTGAGAAAAATCCCTGGTATGTGGAGATAACAGTTATTACAAAACGAGCCGCAATGGCTTGTGTTATGTAATGTTGTTTGCAAACTCATCGAGCTCAAAATATGCGAGGCTATTTTTAAAGAAAAGAGAAAGGAAGGAGAGTATGTCGAATATTCAAAATACTAAGACTGAACAGAAATATTCTCACGTAATTTTGCATCAATGAATCTGCGAATTAACTTTTTATAATGAATTATGCGAGAAAATTGTCTACAGAATTGTTTACTGATTTTCACATTGATGATGCATCAAAAATAGCACAAAATAATTATAAACACAGTTTGCCCAAAATAGTAAAACATTTGTCCTAGTATTAAAATTCACATTATTTTTAAATAAATATTTGTATAAATTAGGTTTTTTATATTTTTATTTTTATGTTACTATGTAAGGTTTTAGTTAAACTAACAAAGTTTTATTTTAATTTAAATCTTTCTATCTCTTCTCATGTTTCAACTTCCCGTTAGAAGAAGCGCGCGTTTTCAGCGTTATGCTAATTTGAAGTAGAGCCAAGTGCTATTTAAGCAAAAGGTAGAAAACCTCTCAGTGTGAGAGAGCTTTTAGTCTCAGATCACGGTCATTCTATTCGACGTTCGCCTGACCAGCTAGCAGTTAAATTCTAAGCCATAGTGCTTGCTACGTGATTGCTTATTGAAATAAATCCAAGTGCGCTAGTATTAGTAAATCTTGCTAAGCACCATTTAGTCAGAGGCCAACTCCGCGTATAGCTCTGTGAGCAAAAATTAATTTAATTTTCTATTTAGCTTTAGTTTAAATTTAGCTGATTGTTCATTTTAGACCTAAGTGTGGTCTTCTACTTTCTGTATCCCTCTCGAGTTGGGAAGTGATTTGTAAATAATATTGATTTAATAAAAGAGGATTTTAAATCCCTTTCAAGTGCAGTTATTCTACCATTTAATCACAGTATCTACCACCAGAACATAGCTGCATTCAGCTCTCTGTTCCAGATCAGAACTTAAGGAATTTAAGGACTTTCACAAAGATGTTTGCCAAGAATATGCACAGGACACTCAGTCCTGACAACTATTCTATGAGATATAACGTACTAAGTTTCGACCTACGCAACGTAAGGAACGTGGCCCGTGAAACGAAAGATTGAGACCTATCTTTGGAATAGAGTAAACATTTCCTATAATTAAATTTTTGTCTAGTTTCTTTATCTCAGTCTTATCTAATTGCAGAATTGAGTCAAGTATATTGATCAATACAAGGGTGCTTGGTGAAGAAATCCCTTTCCAGATTATTTAAATTTTAGTTATATTATAACATTTTATAAATAAATCCAGACGCATTTCCGGGGGCAGGACACCACCTATAATGCTAGATTATATTAAAAATACAGCAATTTTCAAAATTTCTGATGCGTAAGAATTATAAATTTTTAAAATCACAACACTTTTTAAACTTTGCTTTAAATCAGAGAAAATATTTCAGTTTGGGCCTAATTTCGGTTGAGCAGCGAGGATTTAATTCAAAGCTCAATGGCTTGTTCTTAGTTATAAAATCAGAAATGAGAACTGCGAAAGCATAAATCCTATGCAATTAGAAAATCTGAATTTGAAGTGAGGGATGTGCTAGTCCAGGACGCTTAGGGTCATAAAAATATAATCAGCTTCATAATTCTTAAGAATCTCAAAACTCTCGTTATCTCGAAAATTTAGCGTCTGGGAATTCAGTCTGATCACTCGCAAGTTAAAAGTATATTTCAGAAAAGATAGGGAAATTATATTTGGTATGAGTCCTGGTTAATTACTTTTTTTCGTTTAAATCTTCTTTCGATTTGAGTTATGCTAGTAAGTATAATAAATAAATAAAAATTGTTTTTCGTTTAAGCAAAAAAATGCAAGTTAGCACCCTAAATTTTATTTCATAATGAATTTTTTTAAATATTCATCTTTCTCTTCTTTAACTTTGTTCTGGTATTTCAAATATTTAAAATAAGAAGAATTTCTTGAAGCGTTAAAATGCATTCAAGTATCTAAATTCTAAAATATAGTTTATTCTAAAATATGTAATTTATTCTAAAATTAATTTAAACTCACATGTTACACTTTTAAAATATCTACTAACTTCAAATACATTTTTTGTTTACACTGGTTAAGGTATCACACAGAAAAGAATTGCAAAATTAAAATTTCACTTAAGTTCATGTATGTTTCGTTTTAACGTTCTATATTGAACATTAATTTGCAATTAATACATATTTCAGTTCATAGTTTAATAACACTAAAAGCGATAAATTTTTTTACACAAACAAATACGTAACATTTAGGAGCATGATAGTTAAGTGATGAATGAATAACTGTTTCTATTGTGCGTCGTTTCTTGTCTTAAAACATAGGCATAGATTTTTATTCAAAGATGGGCTTGAAGTCATGGAGAGCTTTAAGCGTCTTAATTCTTCCACATGTCACTTATAATTCATTCATACAAATTAAATTTTATATGTTATTAGAAAGAAGTTTTTACTGCAGCTGAAAACATTATCTTAGCTGAAACATTACATTTTACCAAAGTATACTCTTTCACAAGTCATTTGTAACTTCTAAATAGCAAGTAAAAATTTAGTGATTTTTAACTTCTAATTAGCAAGTAACAGATGTAGCACACATCAGCTTTAAAGTCATCCAAAATTCTGTCTTAAGAGTAGCATTAATTTTAAAGAAATTTTTGCACACGTTTCGAAAAAAACCTGACAAATGTCTGTCTTCGTTCTGTCATCATCAATTAACTTTTGTATAAACTGCATATTAAATCGAATTTCATCCATAAAATTTAGAATTTTACAGCCACAAATTAAAATTACGCTTGAAGACATGATGAACACAGACAAGGCTTAGATCTCTCTTCTTTTGGGTCAGCATTTCTGGGAAAATGCACGATCTTGTCCATTCTTGGTGACTGCAACATTTGGTTGCGTGAGGTTTTCAGGATTTTCTTCGTGAACAACTTATATATATATATGGTTGCTTTTTGGTCTAGTTTTAAATGGACACACAGATTTGAGTCACTCATGAAATTACATATAAACGAAGAAGTTCTGTTAATAGTTAATTAGAGATACAGTTAGCAATTGCATAGTTGAGAATACTCTCCTGATAACTGAGTTATTCCGATTTCTATTAAAATGGAAACGATTGCGTTTTTCACTTAGTAATAACACATTTCCCCTTTGAAAGTAAAGTAAGCTTCAAAATTTAAATCCTTATTCGTGATAATCAGGCAGAATAGCGCAGGTAGAAAGTTGCGCATAAACTTCTTCGTCTCCTCTGTGCATAAACTGAAATCCAATCCTCATACAGAACATGAGATGTTCGCATGAGTAATAATAATTATTAATAAAAATAAACAAAAAATGTACTAAAAAGTCTGAACGTTTTCAGATTTCAAATTATGCCCAAAGGAGCTTTTTTCAAGGTTTTGTATGCTACCTTTATTTATTAAATATCATGTTCTTCGCACTTAAACCATACAACAGCAATATCACAAAATAATTTAAAAAGAACATGTCTTCAGAATTTCCGATACACAGTCTCGAACGTCAAAGATAAAAATGTTTTTATTCCCTACAGTATTGCCATTGCTCGCTTTGAAATCGTTGAGTTTCTTAATCAAAAACTTATAAATGCTTTACAAAATATGAAATCGATAATAAAACAAATTCCAAATTTGGGCTTCCAGATGCCCATATTCGGGTGGAGACGTACTTTTTTGGCTCTATGTACCGTTGTTTTATCAGAGTTCAAGAAACATGCATAGATTTATGCAGATTCTTCATTATTTAATTTCTTTAAATATAATACAGGGCGAAAATATTTGGTGGCAACAATTTGGAAAGTGAAACGCCACAAAATGCTAAAATGAAATTAAATGTCCTTCTGGACTAACGTCCTTTGGGCTGGAAACTATTATTCATGCACTTTTATAATTTTTAAGAAATAAAGCAGTTACTTTACTTTTTTCACATGACAATAGCGACTTCGTTTTGAGCAATTGTTCATTTTACGATATCAGAGGATTTTGTTTTACTTTGAAGCGAAAGAAAGAAAAATGCAAACAAAACGTTTGTGAGAAATAATAAGCTGCTATGAAATAATAAATCTGAAGTTATTTATTAGTGATAAATTTATTGGAGCTGTGTTTGATGACGTTAAAAGTGTATACCTCAACCATATGCATTTTCAGTAAAAATAGCTCTCGAAGTAGGATGCTACGACAATGTAAGCTTTTAGTGTGGGATGAAAGTACGATGTCTCGCAAAAAAGCTACAGAAGGGTTAAACTGAATTCTGCAGGATTTGCGAGACAGTACAGATATTAAGGGAGGAATGGTAGTTTTACTGGGTGGTAATTTCCGACAAACGTTGCCGATAATTCAGAGAGGTGTACCTACAGATGAAAGCGAAGGTTGTCTCAAATCATCAAATTTATGGGCAAAAGTTGAAAAATAAAACAAATATGAGAGTGCATCTTCATAATGATGTAGATTCAGCGAATTACGCAAAGATACTATTGAAAATTGGTGACGGATGTTTGGACACAGATGGCTGAACATTGTATTTTACTTTCAGAGGAATTTTGTAATTTGGTAGAAAACGATGTGGAACTTATTGCTAAAGTTTATCCGCACTTGCAACAAAATTTAAATAGTGATCGCAGGTTATGTTCAAGTGCAATTCTAGCGCCGACAAATGAAATCCTAGACAAAATCAACATTAACGTTTTCAAAGAGATGCAGGTAGAAATAAAAGCGTATTTATCAATACATACAATCATGGATACAGAACAATGCACTTCATATTCTGCTGAGTTTTTAAATTCACTAGAGCTATGAGGTGTACCCTCACATAAACTCCAATTGAAACTAAATGTTCCGGTTATGCTCATGCGAAATATAGATGCACCTCGACTGTGTAATGGAAGAGGCTTCGGATCACACAATTAGGACAGAATATAATCAGTGCCACTATTTTAACAAATGTAGGAAAAGGGGAAAGTGTTATTATACCTCGAATCCCAATAAGCTCCACTGATCTACCATTCCACTTTAAAAAATTACAGTTTCCAATCCAACTTAATTTTGCTGTTACTATTAAGAAAGCTCAAGGGCAAACATTACAGGTAGCAGAGGTGCATTTGGAAAAGGTCATGCTTTTTCCATGATCAACTACATGTTGCCTGTTCGTGTGTATCCAAAGCCAAGAATTTATATGCATTAGCGCCGAATGAAAAAAAAACATATAGTATACAGAAGCATTCTAGAATAATACTCTTATTCGTGCTCTTCTAAAAATGAATTAATGTTTTTAACGTTTTGTTAATACTGTAAACTTTAAACTTTTTGAAATCTTGTTTAATGAAAATTATAATTTTTGTAGTGAGATATACTAATAAAGCATATTTTTCAGTTTTTTAAATTATATTTTATTTTAGAATTTTTTTGGTAAAACAAACAAACAAAAAAAAACCCATAAGATAAGATTGCAATGTTTGATATATCCAAATCGGATTTTAAAAATTATGCAGAAGAGCCTCTTAGCGACATCAATATGGATTTCTTTTTATCTCAGTGAAGAAGGGCAGTATTTAGTGAAAGTTTACGCGAAGTGTATTTTTAAATTAAAAAATAAGTAATGGTAACTAAAATTTTATCCTGATTATCTTGGTCAGGCAATAAGATAAGAAGTCAAATTATTTTATTTTATTTTCAATAGTTTTTGAAACATATTTAAGGACATCAACGCGAGCGGGTAAAAACTAGTAGAGTTATAAATCTTTTATGATTATATGAATCATTTACACTGTAAAGCAGCAAAATTCTGTTCGTCTCATAAAACCTTTCCAGAAAATCATTATACTGTGATTATATTGAAACAAAATGTATTGAATAAATAAAAAAAACGAAATTTATTTGATTGATGCCATTTTATCATAGCCGCCTAGACGTAAAGCGCTTAGTGTACCTGAGTGTCGTATTGATGGGTCCGGGCTCGAATCGCAGAGAAAGCTGGGTCAAAAGGACATAGTAAGCAATTTCTAAACGTTAATGCAACTGTCTACAATCTTACTAATACTAGAATATAACATCTTTAATACGCGCTTTCCAACTCCTTTTTAATTATCAAAATTATTATTTTTAACCGAGAAAAATCTCTGTGATTAGATACAATCTTATTCACTATTTTGTTAATAATATGAATAATAATGCCCTAGAATATTACCGATGTCGCATTACAAGAAAGAAATAACGATTATGTTTAATAGTATATTTTGTTGTAAATGCGTAGGTGAAACAAATTACATTTTTATTGTCGTACTGGATAAAACTAGCTTTTGAATCATTAAGATTCACCATTAAGATTCGACTTTTGAAAAGCCTTTCTTCGGATGTTTTTATTTAATGATGATAGTATCCAAGTATACGATTATTTTAGGTATAAAATAAGTTACAAAATTTTAGAAAGTACAAAACTACACAATTATAAAAATACTTATTTTCAGCTCAAAGGGGTAATTTGTCCAGAAAGGTTATTAATTTCGTTTTGGCATTTTGCGTTGATTCACTATAAACGAAGTTTCACTTTTCAAATTGTTGATATCAAATATTATCGCCCTGCATTATATTTAAAGGAACTAAAAAAAAAATAATTTGAGAAAGAAAAAAATCTGAAAGCTTTCAGATTTTACATTATACCCAAAGGGACGTTTTTTAACGTTTTGTGTGTTACCTCTATTTATTACATGTCATGTTCTTTACACTTAAACCATAAAATTCAATTCAACAGCAATATCGCAAAATAATTTTAAAATGAGAGCAGCTTTAGAATTTCGGATACACGGTCTCGTGCGCTCAAGATAAAAATATTTTCCTCCTCCCCCCTACAGCGTTGCCATTGCTCGCTTTGAAATTGTTGGATTTGTTAATCAAGAATTCGTTAAAGTGTTACAAAATATGAAATAGATAATAAAACAAATTCCTAATTAGGGCTGTAGAGACATTAGGTTATTTCGCAGCAAGAGACATGAAAAATTAGCAGCGCCTTCGCCGGGAATCGAACCACGGACCTCTGAAATACCGGCTCAGTGTGCTGACCATTACACCACGAAGGCATGCGAAGAAAGAGGGAGAAATACCTTATATACTCCCCTTTTTAAAGGGCGACTAGGGTTTTAGGGGACCTAGTCGCCAAATCCTGGGTGTGGAGAGTCATCATCCACAACCCTTTTAGTTCGGGCGCCAGTGTAGAGACATTAGGTTATTTCGTAGCAAGAGACATGAAAAATTAGCAGCGCCTTCGCCGGGAATCGAACCACGGACCTCTGAAATACCGGCTCAGTGTGCTGACCATTACACCACGAAGGCATGCGAAGAAAGAGGGAGAAATACCTTATAGGGCTTCCAGATGCCCATATTCTGCGGAAGATTACGTTATTCAAAAGTTGATGGCTTTAGGTATCGTTGTTTTATCACAGTGCGAGAAACATACATACATTTATGCAAATTCTTCATTATTTAATTTCTTTAACAGAGGGCGATAACATTGGCGGCAAAATTTGGAAAGTGATACGCAGTTTATAGTGATTCAATGCAAAATGCCAAAAACGAAATTAATAGCCCTCTTGGGCTAACGCCCTTTAGGCTAATAAAGAATCTGCATGAATGCATGTATGTATGTTTTTCGCACTGTGAAAAAACAACGGTACCTAGAGGCATCAAACTTTGAATAACGTTGTCCTCCACTCGAATATGGGCATCTGGAAGGCCAAATATGGAATCTGTTTTATTATCTATTTCATATTTTGCGAAACTTCAACGAATTTTTGATTTTCTTATTGTTTTGTCTCAACGATTTCAAAGCGAGCAATGGCAACACTGCACGAAAAAAAAACATTTTCATCTCCAGCGCGCGAGACACTGTATCGGAAATTCTAAAGATATGCTTTTTTAAAATTGTTTTGTGATATTGCTTTTGAACTGAATTTTATGATTTAAGTGCGAAGAACATGATATTTAATAAATAAAGTTAACACATAAAACTTTAAAAAACGTTTATGCGTAATATAAAATCTGAAATCTTTCAGATTTTTTTCAAATTTTATTTTAAAGTTTTTTCGCTCAGAAATTTGTTAAGTATTGTTTTCTGTATTTATTAAGCATCAGATGTTTATTTTCATGCAATCTAGAACTTCTTCAGATTATTTTTCGCATGGATGAGATATTTTTATTCAAGCGTATATGGAAACGACACGCTGCTCGAGTTAATTCGAAGTGTTTATTTGTATGAGTATTGTGTCCTTCGGTTAATTCGAGTACACTCGCTATGCAGTTAATATTCAAAGACTAATAAAAGGAATAAACCTGAATGAAAAATTTAAACGCAAAATAAGGGGGAAAAAGCTAAGGAATTTCGCAATTACATTTCAATGCAAATAACAGTAGGCAAAAACTTTTAATAAAAGCAGATTTTAATGATTAAACATACAATTTAGCAGACGATGAAGAATAAAATAGGATAACTAGCGAGCATAAAATTCATCTGTAAAAAGATTATAAAGAATGCATCTCCAGAAATAAAGTAACTGTAAAAAATAAACTTTTTTTAGCTAAGATTAATGAAATATTTGAAAAATACACGTAATTGATTCATTAGCATAAGGTTAAATTAATTTTTTATTCAAAATAAGATATGATTTATGAAATATTTTAAGCATAAATTAGTCGAAGAATTGTCTCTAACAAAAACATTAAACATATAATGCTTGAAAAAAATTAAACGTAATTTTCTAACAAGAATAAAATGTGTAACTAGTAGGTTCAGAAATTTCTCAGTTTGAGTTGGTGAAGAAAAATGAGTATTCGAGAAGAAAAGATAAATTATGAAAACAAATGCAATCTAATTACCATTTTCATGCAAATATATAATTGCTTTCTTCCCAGCATAATTTGTAATGACTAATTATTTGCATTTCTTCTGGATATTAAGCAACCTTTTACATTATTTCGAAAGTATAAAGTGTATGATTACGTATCTAGAAACATATATTCGCAGTAGTTAATGATCCCAGATTTTTCTAACAAAAACTAGGATTTACAGTAACTACAGTAACTTTATATAAGCAAGTAACTAGTTGCTAGCTAATTCCAGTCGAGAATGATCTGCTGTTCTAGACATGGTAAATAGCTAAAATGATTTATGTATCTAATTAAATTTGAAAGTGTAGAAATTTCGTGTCGAGACAAGAATGATTAAAATCTAAATTACGCGAGTGAAAGGGTGACTTGACTTTGTCCCGATTGTTGCAAATGTACTTTAGCTACGCTTCATACTAAAGGTAGTTGCTCTAATAGTGTAACCCAGCGATTCTCAACTCGTAGTACGCAAGAGAAAAATAGGTGGTACACAAAGAAGCAGAATATTTTTAACTATTAAATTCAAAAATCTCGTGAAGGGAAAGGACAATTGATAGGAACTTCTGTGATTGAACTCTAACTGAAGATTTCGAAAATAACACACTTGTTAACTTCAGGCTGAACTGAAAAAAACAATTTATAGGAATTTCAAATAAACCTATTAAATTTTTATTTTCTTTTTGCACAACCTATTTGTGTGAACAAAGATTTTTTTCCATGTTATAGCATTAAAAAAATACACAACAGAATTAAAAGTGGATCGTAATTTACGGTTAAAGCTACGTGAAGTATGACCAGACATAAAGAAATTGATCTGTCTTAAACAGGCCCAAATTTCACAATAAAGTTTAGAATTAAAAAGTCATAATTTAAATTTTGATAATTAAAATTACCATTCTTCCTCACCATTCTTCCACATGTAAGAACTGGAGAAAGGACGATCCGGTCATTGAAATTTAAGTGGTAACAATTTGCGTCGATCACATTTTAGTTCGGTTATTTTTCTAGAAAAAGTTTTTTTTCTAAAGCGGGGAGCGTGAAACACCAACCACAGCCTCCCTGGGATCAGAATTACTGCTTTTCACTTGCTAACGGAGGCGCTAACTATTTGCACTCTAAGAACAAACATAGGGATTTACGGAATTTTTTAAAGGACATACATTCCTTTGAGGAAAGTGGCCTGTTTCCTCATTACACACAAGGTAAAATAGAAACACCTACTGAAATGAACAAGCTCAATTTCCAGGAATAAAGGCCAGGACAAACTATCAGTATTTCGACACTTTTAGCCGATCTGTTATTGGTGACCGAAAAGAAATAGTGATTCATTCATAGTTAAAAAAGACTTATCCTTGACGATTTTTTGAAATAACTACAATTTTTTGGATTTCATGTATTTTCCTGTTAAATGTTTCCTGTTTATTAATTTACACAGTTAACCGAGATTCTGAGGTATTTATTAAAACGATGGTAAAGAAAATTTAGATTTACTCCTCTATCAAGGTACGAATATTGACCAATACAAATGGACTAATTTGTTGATAGCATGCAAGGATATCACATACAAATAGAAAAATAATCACATAAATACTTATTTCAAAATTAATTTAGTAGCTATTTCTATGCAATAAGTTTGAATTATGAAAGAATGGAAAAGTTAGTTAAAAGCTAGTTTCCATTATAAACAAGTCTCTAAAATTATAAGAACTTTTGTCTTTAATAGATGTTTTTACACGCAGATATAGCTCTGCATAATTTTTATACTCCGCAAAGAATGTAAACATTTCATAATTGTTTTTACGATCATAAATTTTCATTTACTCGAACCGTTAAAATGCTCCGTCTCCCTCCCCCAAAAGAGAAAAACGTGTTTTGCGTTAAAATTATAAAGGCTTTTCACGATTCTATGTTAGTATGAATATTTAAACACTGAACACACATCTCTTTTTTTCTTCCCTGGCAGGAGGGATTCGCTCTCCCCCCCCCCATCAATAAAAAAGTAATGTTAGGAAAATAAGAATTTAGGGAAAAGCTTTCAGCATGCCTGAGACTTTCCTTCCTTTTCATAGTCATACATTCAGTCTGATGCGATGTGGATCCCACATAAAAAATTTCGATAAAAAAAGCTAATTCTCTATCATTATACCAGCAATAATGGCAAGCAGTTTCTAATTATTTTCGTTTTTCTAATAAAATAGTCGTGAAAGCTCAAGTTCCCTCCAGTATTTCACCTATATTCAATTTTAGTCGATTAAATGTGGCAAAAAATGGATCATAATTGATCAAAAATCCATAACGTGAACAAAGAAACAGACGTACAACAGGTATTTTTCTTTATAATATATAGATTTTGTAAAACTTACAAATTTTTTCATTAACAAACTGTACGTTTTGGAAGCAAACAATAGCAATACCTTTCGAAGTAAAGCATTTCTATCTCCAGCACGCAAGACCATTGCCACTCGGAAAAGTGAGAGCGAAAATTAGTGTTTTCAGAGTTTTTTATTAATATCTCGGCTGATTAAAGTCGTACGAAGATGGAACAGTCGAAATGGCTGCCCACGAATTTTTGGAATTGGGAATAATATATTTAATGTTTAGCAATGCTATTTCTATTTCGTTGTAAAACTTAGAAATTTTTTATTAACAAACTCTACAATTTGAAAGTGAGTAGTGGCAAAACTTTTCGAAATAAATCCTTCCCTATCAATTAAGATTTTCATCTTCCACGTGCGGAAAAATGGGGTCAAAAATTGACGTTTTCAGCGATTTTAATTAATATCTTTGATTTTAGCTTTTTTTTTTTTTTTTGAAAAAAGTGGACGCCGATCTTTTCCAGGACCCAGGAAAGAATTACATAATGCTTGGCGACGATAGCTATAGTAGTGATTGAGATAATCGTGAACAAATACGCAGACATTCTTCTTTATATATAGAGATTATAACTGCTCAAACTTTATTAGTTCAAAGTTTGTCAGAATTTAAACTGAATATTTTCCATAGATGAAATATGTGAAAAAATAAAGTCAATTTTCTCGATAAAACTAAACCCACTGATGAAAATTTAAGTGGCTGGAGATTTTTTCAAATTAAGCTGAATTTATTACCTTTTCTTTTGCACAAAGCTATGTTTTGTACAGTTCCTCAAATGCGAAGTAATTCATTATTTTGTAGCTCTCTGGTTCGCTTGATTGCTGCCACGAGGGACCGCAATCTTGCTTTTGCAAACATTTAAAAATGCATTTAAAATAAATTGAAGTTTATTTTACAAATAATTAAGAAATTAAAAGATATTTTAATATTTGAATGTGATAATTTTACTTTTGAAAAATTAATTTTACCTATATTTAATATACAACTATCTCCTGAAAACATAAAGATGAAAAATAGCCTTAAAGGCTCTGATGACTTGAAGACATGAAAACAAAATGCCTTAAAGATGAAAAATAGCTTTACTGAAATGAAAATAGCCTTAAAGACTATTTTCATGCTATATCTGAACTAGAATGGTTACATGTTTATACTGATGTCCTGTTCATTGAAGGATCATCTGACAGAGTTAGAATTTATTAATCTATTTTTTTCATTTTATATTTCCTTAGCAAATCAACAAATCTTTGACGGAATAGTCATGGTTTTGTGCGGGCATTAAACCAGCTTTTGCAGCCTCTCGTTGATCTAGGAGTGTGTCCGTATTATTAGATTCTAAGACTGCCTTAAAAGCTATTGGATAAAGTGTAATTCCAGTCCCTGAGAGGACTCGTGAATGCCAATTTCTCCCTGAGCAACCCGGAGATAAGGAAACCATTTGTTTCCAATGAATTCCTGCTTACTTCAACAGTTGAATATAGAAAGCTCTATATATACCAATTCTACAGAATTTTATATTTCTTAACGCTTGCAACTTACGGGGATAAACAATCAAATATCTATTTGTATCTGTTTTAAGACTTTAAGAATATTTTTAGGTTAAAATAATAATAGACAAACCTCCTACAAGAGCAATGACGGAATTCAGCTTTCTTGCTGACAGTAATTTTCTATCTTACTAGCATTTTAAAAAACCGCAATGCTCGCTTTAGGGAAATGACGAAAAAATGAACGTTATGAAAGCGTTGTGTCGAGTCTCCTGAAATTGTAAGATATTAGAGTGCAAGAGCTTTGATGAGCTTCTGATTTCTGATAGTTTCTTCCTTTGAATTTTACATATTACTACTCGTAAAGCGTTTGTCTTTTTATATTGCCGCTGGAAATTTAAAAAACAAATTTATTTCTGATTTTGAAGGAAAAGAAATACAGTAACTCCATACCTCCTTAAGATGACTGCTTGTGTAAAGTCATTAGGTTATTTTGAAACAGAATACTTGAAAATGACTAATACCCTCACCGGGACTCGAACCTGCACCTCTCGAATACGCGACCAGTGTGCAACCGTTATACCACGAAGGCATGCTCAGAGGAGAGAGAAAATACCTTATATACTCCCCCTTTTAAAGCGGATTGGGGATTAGAGGACCCAATCGCCAAATCCTAGTGGTGACAAATTATCGTCCTCCACATTTTTTGTTCGGGAGCCACTGTAGAGACATTAGGTTACTTTGAAGCAGGAGACATGAAAAATGAGAATGCACTTGCCGGCACTCAAACCTGGATCTCTCGAGTACGCTCCGAGCGTGCTACCGTTACACCACGAGAGCATGCTGGAAGGAGGGGGAAAATATCTTATATTTGCAGTTTCAATTGATTAAGGCTGTCTGAGAACGCGCTGAAGATATTACCTTCACTCCTGTGTGAGTATCGATATTTATTTACCTTCTCAGAAATACTAGCGTCTGTCTAGTGTCTAGTATTATATATTGGAATTGATTTACTGCTTTATCAAATATAAGAAAATCTTTTATCTGATTAACACTCTCAAATAGAAAATTAACGTCTAATTTTGCTCCAGGATTTTATGTATTTATAGCATTATCCAGTTTCCTTCAGGTCTGCTAGAGTTACTTGTTTTAGTATCATCACCGCAATCATGAATAATTGTCAGCAACATTGATGAATGTACTTTTGTATTTTCATGCATATTTGTGAAATACTGCAATATTTCTTAAGCGCAATTTCTTAGGCTGCGTAGGTTTCAACATAAAATTAACATAAATTCTATAAAACATAATGTATTCCTTTATCCCTTTATAGTTTTTTTTAAATACATTTTATAAGTTTGTAAAAATGGTTGCGATATTATTCTACCTAAACTTACATCTTTGTATTCATTGAAAATAATTGCAAAATAGTCTTGCATTATTGCTTAACACTTTGTTATTAAAACATATTTCTTTCTTACAACGAATTACGATTCTTCCAGTGTACATGTATAAGCAAGAATTCATTCATCCAAGTTAAAATCAATGAAGAGAAGACGGTAAACAGGGCAGATACATTGCAATCCAGTCTTGCTCACAAGACCATGAAGATACTTAGCTATCCAGGGAATTTAACCAGAAAACTGTCCGACCCGTCTCTTCTGTTTATATTCCCTGGGTATTTCATGAGCACTCTGCGAAAATTCCTCCTGGTAAACTTTTATTCGGTAAGCAAAGTTCTCGAAGCCAGACAGGAAGTAATAGATTAATTGCCATTTTGGATATTAGAGAAAGCTTAGATTGGGTTGTAAATATTAATTATATCTGACAGTATCAATGACAGTAGTTTAACTTTGTTCTTCGTGAAAGAGAATTGCCGAAAAATTGTACAATATTGTGTGAGACATTCTGTGAATCAAAAGAAGCAATTTTTAACTGATTAACTGAGTAGCTCTAGTATTTTGGTACTTTTATAAACGTTCAAATTATAAATAAAATTAAATTACAATATATTTATTCATTACACAGCTAATGCTTCTTCAGACATATTCTACACATCAAGTATAATAACATTTTAAAATTCATCAGCAGGTCATGTGTTATGTACGTCGTCGTTTAGGAATTGAGAGAGATAATTGTAGAGTCATTGGGTTTTGTGAAGCAGGGGATGTGAAAAATGTGCAGTGTCCTCGCCGGGTTTTGAACCTGGACCTCTCGAATACACGCCGAATGTGCTAGCGTTACATCACGCAGGTATTCTGGAAGTAGGAAGAAAATACGTTATATACTCCCCCTTTTAAAGGGCGACTGGAGATTAGAAAACCCAATCGCCAAATCCTAGTGGAGACGAATTATCGTCCACCACCTTTTAGTTCGGGCGCCACTGTAAATTCATTATTTTTTATAAAGCAGGAGGCATGAAAAATGAGTAATGCCCTAGCCGGGACTCGAACGTGGACCTCTCAAATACGCGGCGACTGTGCTACCTTTACACCACGTAGTCATGCTGTAAGAAGGAAAAAATGTCTTATGTAATAATCGCAGAAATTAAAATTTAGAGAATGATGCGCTGGAACTATATAAGTATGGAGAGATTCAGGAATGTCTAGGAAAGATGGGGAACACCAGCAACGTACCATGAGGCAATTAATAATGCCTTCCCTACTAATTAAACACCCCGCCCAAAAAAAAGCAAATAACAATTGAAAGCTTAAAAGAGTTCTGAGTGAAAATATTGAGATGAGCATCTGAAGCTTTCCGAAGGGTCTAGAGTTTATCGGTTACTATAAGTCGTGCAATCTTACCAAATACCCGCATCCTGTATTTATTAAAAATAATGATTTAGGATATAAGGAGACTATAACACAGTTTAAATAAAATAAGAAATTCATAAATTAAATTGAGAACATTTGTTTTGATGTAGCAAAAAGTACAGATAATTATAATTAGTATACAGATAAACATACTGAGATAACTATAATAAGTACTGGGAACACAATGTTATAATGAACTGTACTAACAATAGTAAATAAGGATCTACGGAGTCAAATTGTTTAAGAATAAAATCAAAATGCATAGTGAGTAAGAACCTGAGAGCTCAGAGATTTGGAAATGCAAAAATTGGGAACGTACAAAATAATTTGGACAAGAAATCGATACAGTTTAAATTTAAGTTACTTAAAATCATAAGCTGGAGCAGGTTATTACAATTTATAAAGTTCATATGTGTCATCCTTTTGAACATATTTACAGGATGTAAGAGTTCATTAAATTTATGCAGCATCAGGAAGTTATAATTTATATGGTATTTTTTCACTCCTTCCAGCATGCCTTCGTGTTGTAACGGTAGCAGATTCGGCACGTATTTGAGATGTACAGGTTCGAGTTTCGATGAGGGCACTGCACATTTTTCACGTGTCCTACTTCAAAATAACCTAATGACTCTACAAATGCCTCCCGAACAAAAAGGTGGTGGACAGTAATTCCTAACCACCAAGATTTGGTGATGGGGGCCCCTAATCCTCAGTCTGCCTTTAAAAGGGGGGATGTATGAGGCCCTTTCGCTCTCCTTCCAGCATGCCTTCGAGGTGTAACGGTAGCACATTCGGTGCGTATTCGAGAGGTCCAGGTTTGAAACCCGGCGAGGGCATTATTCACATTTCCTGCTTCAAAATAACCTACTGACTACCCTGCGAAGAGAGTCGTTGCATAATTTTTTAACTTAGACTACTGATGGTTATCTTTAATTAGAAACCTTTGTAATGCCAAGAGATCAGCTAGTGGGGATTGATTATATGTGATTATCATCAGTTAAGTGTCACGAGAAATCCATCTAAATCAGGGGTCAGTTTCTCCCCAGATAGTGCTGGATGAGCACATTTTTCGGGAAGGAGACAGGAAACGTTCCTTGTGCATTTTACAGCATTAATTCTCAGAATACAGATCATTTAAATTGATTTATCACCCCTTAAATAGGGCCTTTAAGGGGCAATAGGCCCCTATTTAAGCCTAAAGCCTCAAGAAGCCGCTCGCATTCTTCGGCTCTAAACCCCGCTGCGACGTCTAGGAGAACACGTTTCAGACCAGATATTTCAGGATAAAGGGAAAGTATTCTACCAAAGATGCATTCATTCGTGTATAATTCAGTATAGCATACACTATCTGGCTGCTTATCTTATCTGCTTATCTTATTCAGTGGCGTTCTGAACGCCACTGAATTACATTTTGCATAAATGTAGCTGAAAGAATCCCTGTGGTAAGTCACAGAGCCAAAACAAAAGCTTCCATTAAAACCAAGAATCTGAATAAGCATACCAAAAGTTGTTAATTTGGTTTTGTTGGCAATAAAATCAATCGTAGAGGTATAACATGTTAAAAGATATTTGCATTGAAAATTTACACATTTTTTTAATGATTTCCTGCTTATTAGTCCAAAAGGGCAATTTAACCAGAAGGACTATTAATTTCGTTTTAGCATTTTTCGTCGATTCAGTAAAAGCGTTGTTTCACTTTTCAAATTGTTGCCACCAAATATTATTATCCTGCATTACATTTAAAGAAATTAAATAATAAAGAATCTGCATAAATGTATGTATGTTTCTCGCATTGTGATAAATCAACGGTACCTAGAGCCTTCAAATTTTGAATATTGAACATTTTTACCCGAATATAGGCATCTGGAAGACCAAATTTGGAATTCGTTTTATTATCGATTTCATATTTCGTAAAACTTTAACTAATTTTTGATTAACAAAGATTTCAGAGTGAGCAATGGTAAGGAAGCGAGGAATGGCAATGTTGTACAGAAAAAACACTTTTATCTCCAGTGCGTGAGACTGTGTACAGGAAGTTCTAAAGATTTGCTCATTTTAAAATTATTTTCCGATATTGTTCTTTAACTGAATTTTATGGTTTAAGTGCGAAGAACATAATATTTAATAAATAAAGGTAACACACAGAATGTTAAAAAAAGTCCCTTTGGACATAATTTAAAATCTGAAAACTTTTCAGATTTTTTTTATAAAGGTTCTTTTGTATTCCGCCTCATGTAATCTTATTATTTAATTAGATGTCAAAGATTTTGAAACTTGATCGTTTACTAAATCAGAACTGTTGTAAAATATTCTCAGCTTTCTCTGTGCTATGAAAGTAAGTTATGAAGTAAAAAGACTAAACACTATCAGATATCTTGTTATTAGTTACTTTATTTCTGAGAAAGTCCTCTTAAAAGGCATCCCTTCCTTTAGGCAGACAGCATTGTCGTTCTTTGCCATAATTTAATAAATAAATATTCCTCAGCATGTAGTGTATGCTCTTCTATTCAAATGTAAGAAATGTAAAAAAGAAATAACCTCTCTTTAATTTGAGCAAAGTCCCAAAAGTCTCAATTAAGAGCTATGATTTCGGGAATATATTCGAGAATTCGAAATTCGAATAATTTTGTACCTCCATAAGTTTTTATTGAATTCGAAAGCCTAAAGATATGTTTATAAAATCTACCTCATAATTAATTTATAAGCCCAAGTAACTAATCGAGTTTAATTACGATACCAAATGACGATTAACGTTGTGATAGTTAACTAAGACGCCGAATGATGATAAGGTGACTATTTTTGATTTCATTTGAAAATACTCGATATGATCTAAACATTGCAAGGAAAACATTTCATCATTTGTGTAGTAAAACTATAATATGGACTTAAAATACAATATGTGCGTACTAATATCATTATTACAGTTTGGTAGTTATTGCTTTTTAAAAAATGCTTTCGAATAAATTGCATAAATTCGTTACAAGCGAATTACAATAATAGCGCCAAGAAAATCTTATTAAAAAGCCTTTTTCCGTGCAAAACCTCTGCAGACTTGTAAGGTATTTGCGTTAACTAACTGTCATTTTATGTTATGAATGTTTACAGTTACTCTTCCCTTTCCGTTTTCTTACCAGAAAACAAATTTTAATTCGCGGATATTTAAGTGAGGTTTTGAGATTATTTCAGTCAGAGCGTGTTCCGTCTGCTGAAGGCCATGTTACTAGTTGATACTATGATAGCCTTCCTGTCTACAGCGTTGTTTTATTCTTGCAGACTGTATTGTCACGCCGGTATAGATTAGGAAAAACTTGCATGTTAAGTATCTCTGGATAGTCTTTGGCTAACTTAATTTAGTTTTTGCTTAAAATTTTATTTATTGATTTTACGCCATAAATGCTGACCGGTGTGTGAGCACCGGGAGTGCCTTCTGTTCAGCATATATGAGTTGTTATTACTACATTTCCAATTGCTTATCTAAATATAGCAATAAGTCACTTAGGTCTACTTAGGAGTTTTGACTTGGTATATGTTACCAAAACGAGTGAGACTCTACAGACTGTAACAATAATAAAAGCATATGTTGCGAAAAGAAGCATGTGATTTATTTAAAAAAGCTCTAGACTTTGTGTCTTACATTTGAATAATTGAAAAACCAAAAAAAAAATGTTACATATTACCTCGAAAAGTATTTGCTTTCATTTCGTAAACGACTTGAGTAATTAATTCATTTTCCTGCTAATTTGATAAAAAGAAAATATATTTTTTCCAGATTCTGCTTCTGTAAGATATTGTACTAATATTACAAAAATCGAATGTTCCGATCTAAAATAGAGTTATGTTCATTCCGATAGAGATCTGAAACATGTTAGGAAAATTTTCAGATGACGTTTGTCGATTGTCTTTTAGTTTTTTGTCATTTCAGACAGTTTCAGTATTAGTTAATAAAAGGGTCTTTTATCTTAAGTTGTTGTACCACGCAACAGATAAATTAGCTTATACTTTTTGAAAATCTTTAGGCGTTTAGTTTAACTAGTGCAAACAGTAAAATTAATTTAAATGTCCTACGTGAAAAAAAAATTGAAACTGATATTACCAACTTTAGTGTAATTATGATTTTCTTTCTAAAATGAATGCATTATTTAATAATTAAATACTACTGATTAACAATGAAGTTCGATAATTATATATTAGTTTTTATACAAGTTTTAATTAATTTTGGTAATAATTATCAGAGACAAATACACAGAGCGTTTACACGTTTTTAGAATGATTGCGGGGCCCTTTACTTCTTATTTAAAATGTAAAGAGTATTTTTTAAATTTTCGATCTCGTAAATTTTTTTCTCGACCAGACTGCGCCGTGGTTTCCAAGATAGAAGTGTTTTTTTATTATTTTCAGGGGTATTGGTTCCATTCCTTTTCCTTTACTTTCTAGACAGCATCAATCGTGGTGAGTTTGCGCTTAGAAAGAACTTTTTCCAAGAGACCATAGGCCCAGTAGCCCATAAGTGAAACGTTAGAAAACTTTGCAGGTATACGTTGAAAAAATATAAACACGATACCTGCATCAGTCTTCATTTTGTAAAGAAATAATGTGGTAGTTTTTTAAGTATGACTTGTTGCTTTGTTTTCAGAAAGTTCCACTCTTTGAAAGTCATTGAGATAAAAAATGGAATATGTTTTGTAAATCGGATGTAAACCGTTCCCTTGATAGTACGCTGACTTGATTTTAAAATGTTTTTTCATTCTTCTTACATTTAATTTTCCACTATAAGAGAATATTGGGACAACCCTAAACCCCTTGCAATTTTTTGCACTGACGAATGTTAATTTTGTTCTCTTTTTACTTCCTTGTACGAACTAAAAAGGAAGTATTGAAATCGCGAATAATTTCGGGTACGATATTTCAAAGAAAATGTCCATTTTGACCGCTATTGAATGCAATTTAACGATGCTTTAGCGTGATATCTGAACGTAAGGACAGAATAAAGGACTCATTTTTCCCCCAAAAATTATAAAACTGATTTAAAATGGATTCGGAACAGATTTTTTCGTGGCGTCTGTGTGTATATGCGTATGTATGTATGTATCTCGTATAACTCAAAAACGAGTAGCCTCAGAACGTTGAAATTTTGAATATATGGACTGTAACACGTAGATGTGCGCCTTCTATTTTGGTTGCAATCAGTATATAAATCAGTTTACAAAAAGTACGTATATATATATATATATACATACTTTTTGGCTCAGTGAGCTACTTTTTGGCTCAGTGTGTAAACTCGGCTCAGTGAGCCCAGTTTTATTTTCTTATATGTTGGTAAATTTTGCATTTTTTGCTTTACAAATGATTGAATTATGTTGTTCTCATCTTCCGGTTCAGGTTCTTATGCCTTTAGTAAATCTGCATGCAAGATTTGTAGATTATCAATAATTTAAAAGTTATTTAATTGCGGCTAAGCCTAATCATTTTTCATATGGCAGCCATATTTGCTTACATTTAAAACTTAGCAGAGTAGTGGAATTGTTGCCAATCTGTAGAAACTAAGCTTCGCAACAACAAACATAACGCCTTCTTTTATTGTAGCGAATTAAATCGTGTTTAATCCATTCTGGAATTTCTTCGAGGAAATAAGTGTTTAGGGTTTACTTCGTAATTTTTAATATAGATATTTTGAGTTTTTATATATTTTTGCCTTGTCGCGAAGTGAGAACTGAATTCCTTGTATGAAAAATACTAAATCATCTGTGAAAAACTGTTTCTTTTTTTTTGTTTGTTTAATTTCTTTTATACATCGTTTTAGATTTATCATAGTATTTGAATAGAACATGTGGCAACGATTTGATAATTCTTCACATGTTGTACATAATTTTTGTCAGAGTTATAAAATGAATGACATGTCACTGTCGCTATGGTAAACAAATATAGTGAATTTTTAAGAGTATATTTATGCTATTCTGGCTTATGCACTATTGACGAAGTAGATTTAATTCAATCCAGTAAGTTTAAATGAAATGCAAAATGCGTATAATTTAAATTTCCGTACAAGGAAGTCATGTGGTGTACACATCAGATTTTTTTATAATAAAGAGACCTTTTTTTTGCAGTCATTAGGTAAACCTATGCTTCATCAAGAGTCACAATGTATTTCTATTTACCTTCTGCTAAATGGTTTTCATGCAGGGTTCAATGAGTCTGTTCTGCGTTGAGCCATATAAACTGAAAAGTAGCTATAATTATAATAAATCCTAGAATGTTTAAAGTAATGAAGAATTAATTCCTTTTAATCACATAATGATACGAAAACGCTAAACGCAATTTTGAGGCAAAATATTTAATTTAGAAGATATGAAATATGAATAGATGTGAAAATAGCATGTAGATATTTTAGGTTACTTTCACTTATTATGAGCACTGACGAAGGGTTTTAAAAGTTTGTTGGTGTTATTATTAGCCTATTAGTTATTTCAACAAATATAAACAAAAACTCAGATTTAATATTAAGAAACTTTTGCAAAAGGTTTGCAATGGATTATATCCACAATTGTGTTAAATGTGAATTAAAATCTGTATTCATGCATTTTTATCTTTGTGTTTCGTGAAAATGGGGAATTCTCAATTTTAATACATATTTTAATCGATTTACATCGATCTCCTCGGAAATGTAATGCGATTTATAGCAAATACTTACAGCAGACGTGACCTTTTTCTTAAAAGCACTGAAAGAAATATAAAATGTAACAATCCGCTTTGATTTAAAGGGAAAACTGTCAGTAAAAAATAGTTTCGGTGGCATAAAGTTCTGTTAGCTTCAAAAAGAAATTTTCAGCTACCTAGAATAGAAAGACATTTTGTATTGCAAAATACTTCAAAGTTAATATTTTGGGAAAACTGCTTAACTTAATAATCTCTCCTAACACTCAAACGTTGTTTAGTGATCATAAATTTATATTATTAGCCCAAAGGGGCAGTTTGCCCTGAAGGATTGTTAATTTCTTTTTGATATTTTGCGTTGAAAACTATAAACGGCGAATCACTTTTCAAATTGTTGCCACCAAATATTTTAGCCCTGTATTATATTTAAAGAAATTAAATCATGAAGAATCTGCATGAAAGTATGTATGTTTCTCGCATTGTGGTAAAACAACGGTATCTAGAGCCATTAAAATTTGAATAACGTAATCTTCTATGGAATATGGGCATGTAGAAGCCCATTTTGAATTTGAAATTTGTTTTATTATCGATTCCATATTTTGTAGCACTTCAACGAATTTTGTATTAACGAACTCAAGGATTTTAAAGCGAGCAAAGGCAACGTTGTACAGAAAAAAAACTTTCATCTCTAGCGCGTGAGACTGTGTGTCAGAAATTCTAAAGATATGCTCATTTTAAAATTATTTTATGATATTGCTCTTAAACTGAATTTTGTAGTTTAAGTGCGAAGAACATGATATTCAATAAATAAAGGTAACACTCAAAATGTTTAAAAAACGCCATTTTTGACATAATTTAAAATCTGAAACCTTTCAGATTTTTCATTTCTAGTTCCCCCTCCCTTTTTCCCCTTTTTTGTCTGTTTTGGATAGTTAGGAGAACCACAAGGGCAAGTAAGGCAGATGATTATCATATGTAATTTCTAACCTGAGATTTTTAGCTAAATTTTTAATTTTTAATTAATTTATTTACTTATTTTAGCCCAAAGGGGCAATTTGCCCAGAAGGACTATTAATTTCCTTTTGGCATTTTGCATCGATTCACTACAAGTGTTGTTTCACTTTTCAAATTGTTGCCACCAAATATTATCGCCCTATATTGTATTTAAAGAAATAAAATAAGGAAGTATTTGCATAAATGTATATATGTTTCTTGTATTGTGATAACACAACAGTACCTAGAGCCATCAAATTTTGAATAATGTGATCCTCCTGCGAATATGGGCGTCTATTTGAATTTTGCTTTATTATCGATTTCATATTTTGTAAAATCTTAGCAAATTTTTATTAGCAAACTCAAGGATTTCAAAGCGAGCGATAGCAACACTGTACGAAAAAAAGACATTTTTATCTCCAGCGCACGAGACTCTGTATCAGAAATTCTAAAGATATGCTCATTTTAAAATTATTTTGCAATATTACTGTTAAACTCAATTTTATGGTTTTAGTACGTAGAACATGATATTTAATAAATAAAGGTAACACTCAAAACGTTAAAAAAACGCCCCTTTGAACGTAATTTAAAATCTGAAACCTTTCTTTTTTTCTTTTCTTTCTTTCTTTTCTTTTTTTTTTTCTGTGAATTCATAAATTTAATGTGTGGAAGTTCTGTGTCTTAAATGTATTATTAAACGAAAGTGTAGAATGTTATAAGATCGATTATAAAAATATTTTACGCTTCAAACCTTTTCGACTGTGAACAGAAGGCAACAAACGTATATTACTTGTTGGAAAACATCATTACGTCCTTGTTAGATAAGCTTAAAAATTAAAGAAAATCATGATTGTTTTAAAGCAAATCTTATTTTGTGATTAGAGCAAAGCCGTTTATAAATTTACCTTGTTTTAGTAACATGTCAGGCAAACTTTTGTACACATACGGAAGTAAATAAATATAAATTTTATAAATGAGTTTGCCTGCTGGTAACGTGTGATATTAATCAGATAATAAATATATCGAGTTTAATCAAAACTGTACAATTAACACTTTTTTGGCAATGAACAAAGAAATGTTAAAACTTCTTCGAACTTCACTCACGGACTGTAAATAACTTCCCATACTAGTTCACAAATTCAGTATACTTTCTATCTTGTAATCGCCATTCTTCTTGGAAAAAATAGGGCATCATATTCTTGTGGAGCGTTTGTCATGTTTTTGAGTCCTCACCCAGGTTTTCCATGAATTTACCATAAGCATGAAGACTGTGTACTCTGACGGATATTCTGCAGATCATTTTATAGAAGACTTATGTCATGTTTCCACGGGTTCAATGTGATCCTTGTTTCGAGGTTCGCCCAGGTAATCTTTAACCAGTCCAGCATATCTTTTTAACGCTAGCTTTTCGGTCTTAATATGTTTCTTGGTTCGAGGTTTCAATGCTTTGTAAGGTGTATTTAAATTTTATAACAGTTATTTTAATTTAATGCTTCTTTCCTATCCCTTCTAGCATCAACTTACAATTCCTACCAAAATGCGTTTTGGGAATCACGTTAAATACAAATTAGAAAGAGAATAGTATTTAAGCCAAGTTTAACTGACTTTCACAGAGAGAGTTAGGATTCCTGAATAGCGCGCCTTTGCTTTTGAGCTACGCCTCTCTAAGCTGTTGCTATGCTCGGCCGTATTATGTACCTTTTGATAGTTCTTTGGCTAATTTAATTACTATGGGTCAAGTAGTTTAGAACTGTGTTAGCTTCGGCTAAATCTTTTTCGTTAGTCATTACTTAGTTCTTATTTCTTACATTTTGAGTTTAAGCCCAAGTGGAGGCTTTGTTGTACGCCCTAAGAAAGGGACCAACTGTTAATAAATAAAGGGTAATTAACCCTTCTTAAGTTTACGTTTCTGTTCTTGGACTTAAGCGATTATTCGCTTAGCAGTTCACTAGGTTCCTCGTCACTTAATTTGATAGAATAAAAGTGAGGAGCCCTACGGCTTCAAGATCTCCTTTGCCTGAAGTCTGCCGAAAACTCCTATTTCAATTTCTGCTGCAAATAGTGTAGGATAGGAACGGTATTCTGTCAACCAAAATTTCGCCAGAACGTATTTTTTTTTCAAATAGTTTCGGTTAGATGTGTTAGAATTCAGCTAACTATTTGTTTAAAATTTTAATAATTGCCTTACTAAGCCCATTTTGTTGCGCAGTGATAGTATTAGCAAATTTGAGGAGCGTAGTAGGGCTCTCACTTGACACTAAAATTGCGTACAGCGACCTCAAAATGTTGGAGCCAGTCTCTTTATATTGATATATCTTGCCCCAAAAGCAGTGCTAGCAAGAGCCAATTAGTCTTATGTCTTACAAATGAAATGAGGTGTCCAAGGTTTGTCTTTATTTTATAATCCCATTAGGCATCATGGATCTGCCAAGTAAGTGCTTTCTTATTTTGATGCATTTGGCCTAAGCTATCTAAATGTATCTGTCGGATACTTACGGTCTAGACATGACATCTTTTTCACAAAACTTCGTTTCATTTTTCTTGTAAGCTCATCGTAATAAACAAAACTAAGATAGTCACATAATTACACCTTTCCTTCAACTGAGAATCACCGTATGTCTCTGTCGATATAGTATAAATTATTAGATATTACAAAGAAGGAGTTCAGACAAATCGCCTTAATGTTGGCGGAATATGAAAAAACCCCTGAGTGTTTTTCCCCTTCTTTCTAAAGCTTATTTGTTGCTAAATAATGCTTGAAATCTAAGAACAAAAATCGTGTTGAGTATTGAAATTGTTAAGGCAAAAATTTGTAAATAAGAAAATAAAAAAGGAAGAGTCTTGAGCTAGTAGCAATGCATTAGATTTGAAAGGTAAATTTTGCAAGTCTCATACGTCATTAATGAGAGTTATGCGGAACTAAGTAGTCCAGTTGCTCAACTTCAAGAACACTGATCTATAGAAAGGAAGTATTGGATCTATACTCGGGGTCTTTACAATGATTTTTATTGGACTTAGTAGATGATATCACAGCACAAAATATTTCAACAGATTTAAGTTCTAACTTAGTTGAACTGAACAGCAAATCCTAGTAAGGTTACAAGGTATTTCTCCCGCCTTCTTCGCATGCCTTCGCGGTGCAGTGGTCAGCACGCTCGATGCGTAACCAAGAGCTCCGTGTTCGATTCCTGGCTAGGGTTTTGCTCATTTTTCATCTCTCCTGCTCCTAAGTAACCTAATGACTCTACAAGGTCTCTCGATAATCAGTAAATAAAATAAATAAGTTTAAAAAGTTCAAGTATTCTTAGCTACTTTCAACTACCATACCAAATGGAGAATCGTGAGATTTTAATAGCAAACACAGTAAAATATATTCTTTGATATAAGAACTATAATTAATAAAGAACTTAATTATAATATTAGAGATAAGAAAACCATTATTGTTCTCTTGATAGTAATCATAATAATGGAATGCTCAGTGTCTGTGAATCTATGATGCTATGTAACGCAAATTATTTTTAAGTTAAATTAGCTCGAGTAATCATCAATAGAAGTACTTGCTTTATGTAAAGAAATTAATTGACCCAATAGTTTTCGATTAAAACATAAAATTTTAGGCAACTTATGACTGGAATGGTGCACCGCAATCTGGATGCTTCCCATATCCGAGATATCATATCTTGGCGAAATACTCAAAGTTGAAAATCCTTTTGTCTTCCCAACGGAGGAATGCAATGGGAAAGGAAACATGAGTGATGGACCTTCGCTGTGGGATTCTGGCCTTTAAAATGCTAAAGTTGCAACTACTCAAAAGAAAACTTAATTACCCGTCTCCACTTCGTCTTCCGGTTTGTAGAACAGCCAGAGCAAATATTTCTGCCCGTCGTTTCAGACACGGCCGAGCGTGGCCAAGGTTCTAAATGAGTGCCATTAATTAGCCTCAGAGTGCTCTTCGGAATTCTTACTTGGGTGCAACTCCCATAAATTTCAAGATAATTACAAAAGTATTACGCCGCAGTTTCCCCAATAGTCAAATGAAATGCCATCGTATTTTCTGATTTCGGAAAAAAGAATGGTCGAGCTACGTCGTCGTGATTGCAGCGGAGAATTCTGGTTGATGAAACAGATCTTCTTGCTGTGCATATGAGTGTAAAGAAACACTAAAGAAGACGAAATCACAGAATATGAGAAACACTAATAAATATGAGTCCAGAAATTCGAATTAAGAATAAAAGGGAAAAAATTGTACCCGTTATTATTTTATGGTTAATTCAAATGATATAATGTATTATTTTGGATAAAATTATAAAACGTGATAGCTTCAGAACCGATAGAACTCTAATAGACACTTCTTGACATTATTAGCCCAAAGGAGCGTTAGTTCAGAAGGGCTATTAATTTCGTTTTGGTATTTTGCGTTGAAATGTCAATTCACTTTTCAAATTAATGCCGCCAAATATTAAAACCCAGCATTATATTTAAAGAAATTAAATAATCAAGAATTTCCATTAAATGTATGTATGTTTCTCGCATTGTGATAAAACAACGGCAACTACAGCCATCAAATTTTGAATAACATAACCCTCCAACGAATATGGGCGTCTGGAAGGCCATATTCGTTGGAGCATTACGTCTTTAATTTGGAATTTGTTTTATTATCTATTTCATATTTTCTCAGACATTAAAGAATTTTTGATTAACAAACTCAACGATTTCAAAGCGAGCAATGGCAATACTGTACGGAGAAAAAAAACATTTATCTCCAGCGCGCGAGACTGTGTATCGGAAATTCTCAAGATATGCTCATTTTAAAATTATTTTCCGATATTGCTCTTGAACTGAATTATATGGTTTAAATGCGAAGAACATAATATTTAATAAATAAAGGTAACGCACAAAAAGTTTAAAAAACTCTCCTTTGAGCGTAATGTAATCAGAAAGCTTTCAGATATTTTTATTGCGAGTTGATTTTTAGCTATTTTATTGTCGACTAATACATTATTTTTACTGCTTATTATAGGACCAACTGAGTATTTGTCTTCAAAGATTCTGAAATTTTATGAAATTTGAAAGTGTTTTATTCTGGAATACTTCAGATTTTACCTTATTTTTACCACGAAAATAGTATTCATAATTAATTGATAATATCATGAAAATATAAAGTATCTTTAAAAATCTGTAAATAATAATAATTACTAGTTTAATTTTTTATATTTAAGATGGTAAATTTTTTAAATAAGGATACGTATTTTTTTAACAGAGCACAATTCCCAGTCTTCTATTCATATGGATTTAAAACTATTATTAATACTTTTAACTGCTATATATTAATGTTCAAATTATTATCATTTGGAACGTCTTTCTTCGTTCTAAACTACTGCTATTTTTAATAATTGTGCATTTTTCATATCCTGACACTTTTTAACACTACCGTGAAGAGTAAAAACGTAAAAAAAAGTTTTAAATAATTAAAATTAGAGTATCTAATGCATAAAAAATTCGCTTAAATAAAAAATATGGAAGTACTAAAAGAGGAAAAACGAAAATAATACATATATATGTCCTGTTTTACTTTTGGCGTGAGATAAAAACAATCACGTTGCAGTCTTGGTGGAAATTACTGCTGCGCAAATGATCGGAAATTGCGTCATAGTGGAATGATCCGATGGAATTTTGAAAGAAGCACGAGCAGCGTTAATAGTTAAAACATCATTTATTTTTGGATGACGAATTTAAACAAAATTTTTAATTTTTAATTTAAATTAAACTTTTAATTAATTAAAATTAAATTAAATTTTTTATTTAAATTAAAACGAATTTAAACATGCCCCATAAATTTATACATGCAATTACATTTTAAATAATGGCAAATAGCTAGCAGAGGCTGAGCGATATGCTGTCAGCAAGCAGGCGAAAGAGACTACACAATTAGTAGCTATTTATACTAGAAAGGTGCATAAGTACGACTAATCTGTGATTGGTTAATTTTGAGTTTTAGTTACCTTTTTCCAGCAGCGTTATGTAACATGGAAAGATCTCGAATTTGGGAGAACAGATGAACTTAGAGGGGAGAACACCAAATTTAGAACAGTTAATGTTGAGGTCGTCAATCATTTCTTACGGCAGCCATCGTATTTTGTTACATCTTACATATATATATATATATATATAAGTAGAGTTGTTCTTAGCGTTCTTTAAAAAGCATTTATTCGCAAGCCATTTGATTTCCGGAAATAGTTTAGGTGCAAAATTATTTGAAGAACTGCATACAAACCCTAGCTGAGATTTACGGGAATTATTGAGTTGGTAAGAAAGTAATTTTGGTTTGAACAAATAGATAGTATTATGTTCCTTTTTTATTTTTCTGTCAATTGTACAGTTTTTTCATTCGAGATTTGGCAACTGACAACTTTTAGGTTGCTGGAGAAACAAATTTCGTATATTTTTGCTTACAACTGTTAGTTTACGGTCAATTTTAACATACAGAGCAAAAATAAACATTTTAGAAATATTTTATTTTTTCATTTTCATAAAGTCAAATTTTGCTGAGGCTTACAAAGAGATATGGGGATTTTGTGGTGCTGATTGCTTAACAGAAAACATGTGTCTGAATTGATTTACAAAGTTTTATTCTGGAGATTTTTCACTTAAAGCTGCCCAACGTTCTGGCCAATCTTCTGAACTTGATGATAACAGACTTAAAATCCAAAATTGAATTGAATCGTCATATAATTAGGCAAGAGGTTGCAAAAAGGTAAAATTTACCACACACAACAATTGAAAATCATGTTAAGATATTTTGCAGTTGGTTAAGAAATATACGGGTTCCGCATGAACTGAAAGAAATTCACTTAACACAACGAATCAATATTTTCGATATGCATTTCAAACGTAATGCAGGCACTTGACCCTTTTTTTTAAACGAATTATCACTGGTGACGAGAAATGGATCGTCTACAATAACATTAATCGAAAATAATCATGGTCCAAATATGATGAATCAGCACATATCATATCGAAAGCTAAACTGCATGGGACAAAGATCATGCCAATTTGGTGGAATTACAAATGTGTTTTGCATTTTGAGCTGCTTCTAAGCAACCAAACGATCAACTCAGATGTCTATTGCCAACAACTTATGAAACTGGAGGAAGCAATCAAAAAGTCCAAAACTGAAAAAATAGTAAAGGAATCGGTGTTAACAGCAACTGTGCGAAGCCTCACACATATTTAGCAACACATACGGAATTACTGGAGCTTGGTTGGAAAGTCTTAAATTATCAAAGTCTTAAATTTTTCCCAACTGCATTTCCGTTTAACACGTTTTGATTCGGAGCTAAACCAAACAAAAAAGTTATTCCATAAAATTAATAAGGCTATAAAAGTAAATAAACTTCGAAGTACAATAGACGTTCTCCCAAATGAAGTACTGAGTGTAATAATTAAAAAAGAATGTAACAATTAATTAATTAATAACTGAAAGTAAATTAAGGTAATGAACGACAATAAATTCTATAAATGTCTTAAAAAACAGTCATGTCGAAATTCTATGAATGATATAAATGCGAATCATGTCCGCGCAATCCGTCTGCATTAACAATAACCATAAGTAGGGCAGCACAAACACATATTTTTCTAGTTTTTAGATTAATCATATTTTATAGTTTTACTTAATATATATAACATGGGTTTATAATATGCCATGTGTTGGAAAAAGTTCATTAAGATAGTTGAATAAATGAATAACATTTGTAGAATTATAAATTTACATATTTTGATTCTGCTTAATATGTTATGAGCACTGTATAAAACGTCTGCTTTCTATAGAATATTCTATAGAATACCTAGGTATTTTATAGAATGCCTGGCAATTTTAGGCATGAGTATGAAGTATGAGAATTACTATATACTTTTATTAGGCATTATATATGATACTTAAGTATTGTATAGAACGAGAAACCTTATTTAGGCAAAGTATGAACATGAGAACACTATTATTTAAAAGAAGAGCATACCTGAAAAATACAAAATGTTATTTTTGAAAACTATTGAAAGAATGCCATTAAAAATCTTTTATTCAAAATACATAAAGAAAAATTAAAGTTGCCCGAAACAAAATTAATGTCTTTCTCTTTAAAGAAAACAAAATTTTCATATGAAAAATAAAGATTTAACATTAACATACTTATTACAATATGGTACGCTTGAATGACATTATGAATTACACTCAATTATTTCTTTCACGCAAATACATTTCATATTTTGGCACAGTGTTTCACACTTGACGAATCTTTGGATGAATCCGCTTCCATCAATCAGTATCAACTGACTGCAGAGAAATTTTTTTTTCTCTCAGGAATATCTTCAGTTCTAAGCTAGTTCTTAGGGCAAAAAGTGAATTGTGATCTCACATACAGCTGCTTTGAAATTCCTTGAGTAGTTCCAAGTCGAGAGAAACCGTCCTCTGTCACATTCATTACAACTGCTAGCATATTGCATGAATCACTTCATCCCTTGTAAACGTCAGGAATAGGAACTCGCACAGTAGTTCCTAAAGAAGCAGACGGAATGTTTTTTTCCGAAATTATTTTTAGGTTGTTTGGCTTTCTATTTCCAGATTGATTTTAAAATTAGTTTTACTTTCGATACCAATATCAGTTTTGAAACAAAGAGTACCTAAAATATCCATTTCAGCATTTTTACTAGCATGGGCAGAAAAGGTATGAGTTCTTTTAGGACACTTTTTGCGTGCATGTATGCATCATTGATTTCCTTTAAAAGAAACAACAGGTAGTAGAAATGGAAATCTCTTCGGTAAGCATGGCGTCATTATATTGGTTTAATCCACTTTCGACTATAATTTCATTATTCCAAATGAATTCGTGATATTCGAAACGAATCAGAGATGTGTTTCATACATTGCCGGTTTTTTATTTGGCATTCTATAGAATCCTAAGAAATGGGTGAAATGTTAATCGTTTCATATATAGCCGGCCAGTTTCCGGCGTTCTATAAAACGCCTTGATATTCTATAGCATGCAGGTTTTCATACATTGCCGGTAATACATAGTATATAAAATATGGGTTTAGTTAATACTGGGAAGACTGACATTAGTAATTATTCAGTATAACTTTAAATAAGTGATTCTGTTTTAAAAACACTATGAAATTAAAAATGAATTCTGCTTTTAGAATTCTAAGTAATTAAGCTTGAAACATAGGTTATCTGATCTAAATCAGCTTTCAAATACACGCCAAGAAATCTGCCACACGGCGAATGAAAGCTGACTTGAACTATAGCATGCGAGCGGAGAGAGGGATGGCAGTGGCCTAGAAGTGCCTATTTTAAACTAACAGAATTAAATTAATGCCATTCGAGACCCCGAGCATTCGAAAAGAAGTGTATCATAATACTTTTATTGTTACGAAATGTCCAGCTGCGTTAAGATAGCTCTCGTAAATCGGGTTTAGGGTTGCCAGAAAGTGGCAAGGGAAGGCGGCGTTGCCAGATTTGCCTCGAAATCGCCCATTTGGCGACAAAATTGGCGAAATGCCATAGATGGTTGGAGACCATTCTGGATTGAATTCTTACCCGTTTGGCCCAGAATATTCTTGAAGACAAGCCAAAAGTCATAATAAACCCTGCCTGTACTCGAAGTAGCTGTTGATCTTCAGTCTAGTATCGAGTGTCTCATCAGTGTATCGTCAGTCTAGTGTCGAGTTGGTCGTCGAGTGTATCGCGAGTTAGTGCATCGTTGAGGCTATCGAGTGCATTGCGAGTTGTAGCCTGGAGAGTCTCGAGAGTACGTTGAGTTCTGAGAAAGACCGAACTGAGTAGGGAGGAGTGCTCTAGTGCTTTACCGTGAAGCTGTCTTCACCGTTACAGCCTGATACACTGAAGGATGTATTGTTGATTGTTTCAGCGTGTTTGTCGTAGTTTTTTGACAACTGTATTGGAGCTGTCGTGAGTAATTATTACTGGCTAATAAACTGTATTATTCTTCATGTTACCGTGAGTCACTCCAAATTAATCGAACCCGTACAAACGCAACATTCTGAATTACCTTAAATAGGCTTGACTTAAAACTTAACTATTGGGCAGCTGCACAGAATTATCTAGAGATATCTTAATTAATCTAAACGATCAAGTCTTGGGAGACCGACTCTAGTCGGCAGCTTGCCTCACCGTTAAACATTTCGAAGGAGCTGTTGCTACTGGTGCCGCTGTCATCCCCCATCTCCTTTGAATTGAATGTTGAGCTCCTTTGAGTTCATGAAATTTATTTTTCCTTCTTTCTTTTTCCTTTAGTTTTTCTCTTTGCATATCATGGGCACCACGCCTAAGTCATCTACCAAATTGTTATTCAGATCCATGATATAGTTCTTCGATGTGAAAAGCATTTCATTGATGTGAAAGCCCGGATATTCGAGTAGTTTGAGGATTCAAATACACCATCCTTTATTTAAACATTAAACAGTAAATTCCTGATTTTATTAAAGGGAAATAATACATATTATTTAGAAAAAGAAATCCAAAATATTTGCATGATTTCTTGCTAGTTTTAATTATCCGCATTGTTTTCTTATATTTCCTCCTTAACTTACATGCATCATACCTGGATAAGTAAGTATTTTTTTCTACTCAAAAATTTAGTTCTATTCCTTAGTTTAACTGTGATAACTGGGTACGGTAAATATTTCATATGATTGCGAGATCCTAAATTACATGGATACTCACTCAGTTAAAGATAAATAAATACTCCTAAAGATATCTTTCGTTTCATAGGTAATAAGCTGATATCTGAAGGGTCATAATCCTTAAAATTTATGAAGCTAATTAGTTCTAAGAAAATGGACCCCCGACCGCTCATTTTTATAATCATTTTTAGAATATATATATGATATTCTATAACACCTTCGACTTGCAGCTTCGGCAGTTGTCTCAAAACCACTTTTTAAATAATTTACTATATTCCAAGAAATCTGTATCGCGTTCTAGCTTTCGTTCTTGCATATTACTTCAGAAAATAATTTTAGATTTAATTTAATGTGTTGGATTTGATGCAAACGTTTCTGCTTAATTTAATTCAGTATTATTCGCAGAAGAATAGTAAAGGTTCAGATACCAAAATTGTATAGCAAAATGTAACTAATATTACTTTGCGTCCAAACTATATTGCATTGAGTAACTTTGGACAATGGCCTTTTATTTTTAGATCAGAATTTGGAATTTAGAGTAGATAAGAAACTCCATTTCCTCTTCTTTTGTTCAAGAGTTGTCAGCCCCAGGATATCCGGTAAGATATCCAGGACACAGCGGATATCCGGTAAATATCCGCTGTGTATGAGAAGGATGCTGTTGGTCTGAGGACAGCCCGAAAGTGCTTGGCGAATTCTGAAATGGAAACTTTGACATCAGTGCTTTTTCATTCTCCACTCCTCTATTATACTTTGATAATGATCACTTGAATCCTCTTCAGACCACTTGTAAATTCCCCAAAGATGGACAATGATCAGATTGCAGCAATGCAAATCTCACAATGTACGAGAAAAGTCCAGAAACGGGGTCTTAACACCTGCCAGATCATTTGCGTCTAGAACAACAAGAAATATCGGAGTTCGTAGTTCTTTTCTGGCTTGTTGTCGTGAATGCTGTCAGTAATACAAACCCTTTCTGACACTTGCTATTACCGGAGAAGAAAGCTCTTGTAAATGAAGTTTGGCAATCGAAAATAAAGCTTGAGAATTGGCAGCAATCACACTGTTCAGTAAGATTTAGATGCATAATGTTGCGAGGTATTTTTTATGTCTAAATTTTTGTCTGTATCATCATTACCATTTTGCTAAAATATTAAATAAAATAAAATATTAAAATAAACAGTGCGAAATGCCCAGTTGCGGTGAGATACCTTCCCCGTAAAGAGGGATTAGGGTTGCCAAAAAGTGGCAGGAAAAGACAAGGTTACAACATTTGGCACGAAATCGTCCATTCGGAGACAAAATTGGCGATATGTCATAGACGAAGCGAAAACATTCTAGAACACATTCTTAGCGGTTTTCCTCGGGAGTATTCTCGAAGGTAGGTTAAAGCTATATATACCCTGCCTACAAGCGGAGTATAGAAAGCAGAGAAAGTATGTAGTAGTGTAGCAGTAGCGTCTTGAGTTCAGAGACTAGCTGAAGGGCGACCGGCCGATACGGAGATCTACTTTAGTGCTTTGCGGTGAAGCTGTCTTCACCGTTAGAACCTGAAGGCTGTGCTGCTGATTGTTTCAGCGTGTTTATTGTAATTTTTCTACAGCTGTAAATGGGTCTTTGAAACTGAGCAATACTGGCGAATAAATTGTGTTTGGCTCTTCCTCAAGTATTATCATCAACTCCAATTTCACGAATCCGAAGTACGCAACAAATGCATTAATGCAATATTTTCAAGTACTGTTTATAAATACTTATGATACGAGTAATTTTCTCAAGTAAAAAATCTTCTTGTACACCTTTCATAGAGAACTTCGAAAAGATGCATGTTAAACCTGCTTCACGAATTTTATTTTTGAAAGGAAAGAGGAAATGTAGAACGATTTATCTTTCGTAATTAAAAAACTTCTATTACTTGGCCCAATGCAAACAAAGTAAAATTCCATTTGTTTATACGAACAGTGATTCAACTGATAGAAGGTTTGAAGCCGACAGTAAATTCAAGCAACCTGAAAGAGGAAGCATTTGAAAATAAAAAGATACAAAAGCAGCTCAAGCGTTTAAGTGAGAGTGAGAGAAAAAAGAAAGAGAATACTCAGTACTTTGAAATCAATGTTGACACGGCCTTCGATTTATTTCCTTCACAGATAAAGAACTCATACTATTTCTTAGCCGTATAAAATCTAAATGCCATCCTTGAGGAACGCGCTTAGAAATACAATATTCTAAAAAGGAATGACTCATCACTGACAAAAAGATTAAAATTATTCATTTTGTGATTTGCTCAGTTAAACTTTCGATTCATGATTTGCTTGATTTAAATTTATTTTTTTGCAATAATAGGTTTTTCAAAATATTGTTAAATAAAGCGGAAAAATTTTGTAACAATTTTGCAATTCTTTTAAAGCAAAAGTTTCTAAGAAATACGACTGTTATTCTTCGTATGGTTTTAAATTTGCCAGAAAGCCAGAACGAAATATGTTACTGATTAATACTAAAGGATTTAGCTTCTTGCACACATTGAATAAAAAGTAATAAAAAAGTAACAGCTTATTTTGTTCTATCTACAAAAATGTTTCAGTTCTCGGTCTACTCTCGTGGTGTTAAAAAGCTATTTTTATAATAGGCGTATTTGTACACATTTTAATTCTTTCATGTAATTTACTATGTTAAAATAGTCATAGAATTTACGATGTAACACTTCTCAACGGGGATCATTGCTTAAATGATAAATAAACAGTGAAGATATTTCAAACAATGTGGGTACTAAGTGTTTAGACTGTCCTAAGTATAAATATGCAAGGCTCGTCAAAAGCCTTTGTTAATCTTCGAATCTTCGATATATATCACTTCCACGTCCACATACTCAGTGGCGCAGCTGTGCAGTTGCTGGATATCCTACGGAAAGTTTTTTGGGATTGTCTTTAGGTGCCTCGTCACAAATTTCTGTTTCCAAAATGAAGTTAAAACGGTAGATAAAAGCCTTCAATTTGCAGAATGAAAGTAGTTGGTTAATACCAAATTAGGTTGGTGATTCAGATTGCTAGCCAGAGCAATGTCACTTGAGTCGGTGCAAAAACTGTTAGACAATAATTATCTTGGCTTAGCACTTACATCTTTCTGAAGGAACCAATCACCAGACTCAACAGGATTGTAATGCACTGTATCTTTGCGTACAGTGATTTGTAATGACTATCTTCAGTGATTGTTCACGGTTTTCATTAATTTTTTTGTCGAACATTTCACCATCATTGTTAGTTCGAGTGCTTAAGGGACATTACTTGAAATAATTCAGTACAATCTGACCAATACAGAATCAACGATTGCAAATATAAAGATTAGTGTGAGAAAATGTTTCGTTGACAGAGTCAACGTTTTAACAGTTTTTGAAGGCGAAGTTGAACTAAGGTTGCTTAAAGGAGTTTTACACAACACTTAATTGCCACATTTTATTCTGCTTGCAGATCCAAGACAAAAGTACGAAACATAGTATTAATTTAAAAGCTATAACTCTATATTATACCGACGCGAACACCGATTTCACTGAATTATGTCCCGATATATAAACTGAAAGCTAGATTTCCCTTGTTACTTTAGCATTTATCTTGTTAACAGTCAGTACATTTTTATTATAGCATTTACCTTGTTAGTGTTGAAACATTGACGAAATCCCCAGTAGATGTAAAATGCGCATATAGCAGAAAACTTTAACGTCAAATGCTTACTTTCAATGAATGAGTGACTAAATGATTTATTTAACACTAATATGAAAAATTAAAGTGCTTGAACTGTAGAACAGCTAATAAAGCCTCAGTATCTGCAACTTTCCTTTTATTTTCACTGAACCCTCTGACCGGCACGGGGTTTCCCTAAGAAAGCCCAAATTTACGAAAACTGCCACGAGAAAGAGTTATTTTTTCTTGATTTTAATGCCAAAATATGCCTGGTACCCCGTAACTGCATTTATGCACTTTTAATAAATTCCCTTAATTTTTTGACGTATTTCAAGATGCACGTATATATAGTTTTTACAGACATCATAAAAAGTATCCTACACCGTATATATACGGCTTTGCCGGCGAGTTTGTGAAGTTTGATTTACAAAAATGAAGAATAAATTACACGACTAAAGTTTTACCTCTCGGCATAAAAAATATTTGCATTCTTGATGCTATACTAAAAATTGGAGAGGCATTAGAGATAAAAATTGGAGATGTTCAATGAAACTTACTTCAATCAGTCACCTACGGTTAAAAATGATTTGGTCTTTAGTAAAAGTGCTAGCTTTCAACAAACGATATTCAATATCAGTATTCGTTTATGTTCTCAGAGAAAGCGATCACTTTCGTAAATTGCCATCCATGTATTTGAAAAATTATTTGTTACTCCTTCTTATTACTGTTAAGTAAATACATAAAAAAAGCCATCATATGAAATATGTTGTTTTTTGGGTTAAAATTTGATTCACCGCTCACAGTTCTAACCTTCCGTTAAAGAAGTTTTGCTTGAAATGGGTTGCAATGACAGCATTTAATTGACAGATAACATTTTAAGTATATTTTCTTTCATCATATATTTTATTTTTTTCCTTTTCAACCTGTTATAAAAGAATAAAAATTTATAAATATTTCTGCATAAATTTTTACAACCACGGATAATCGACTATTAAGTTTGCAGGGATATCTGGTTACTTTCTATCAACTATTCGAATTGTTTTTCAAGAAACATTCATAAATTCATTCAAGTTAGAATGGACCTAAAACTCCTAACTTCAAAAAAAAAAAAAAAAAACGTTCATATGATGGCTTTTTTTAATCTATTTTATTGTCGAATTAAAAAACGTTATTGGTACAGATTGATGACAAATATATACATGTCGGTAACTGTGTTGTGTTTGACAGCATAATTCTATTAATTATTCTTGAACTATTTCCAAAAAACAGTCGCGTCTCAGACATCGACTGAAATTCATCAAATATGCGCATAGATAAGAAAAATGTAACTAAAATATTTATTTGCAACTAAAACTTTGCCTCACGTACGAACTAAAAATAATTACTACTTAAAATTTATGTTACTTGTACGGACTAAATTTCATATTAGCTACTGATGAAAAGTTTAACGAGTGTCCACACTCCCTGTAATACTATTTAACTACCAAAACTTTCGCCAAATGTTAAAGAATGAAAGATAAACCTAAAAATTACTAAAGATATCGGCGGAGCAATAAGCAATAATTCGACAGTATACTCAACAATCAGTTCAGTTAAAACCTATGTTCCGTTTACTTCTTTTATGTTACTTCAGTACGTGTACTACTAATGTAAATAGTGAGATTTAAATAGAAGATTATAAAAGGAAGTGTAGAATAACTTGAAATTTTAATTGCTTAAAACTTTACAGTCACCTCTCCCAGAAATGAAACTTTTTAATATAGTTCTTGAACCGACTCTTGCTGCAGATCTTTGGATGGCTGCAATGCAAAACATTCAAAAAAGGTACTTAAATCTATATACTATAAATAATGGATTAAAGGCATACTTTTGTTAATATGTGGTTTGCAAGTTTAAAACGTAAGTGAATTTGCACATTAATAAAAAATATTATATTTATTATACGTATATATTGATAATATATGCTCGCATAGATGATAGAATTATATATATGTGGTGAAAAATAATGCAGTCATCACCTTGAATGACGTAGAGAAAAGTTTCAACGTAATGGTCTTCAAACCTTATTCATTAGTTTGGAGGCCACGACGTTCCAAAGCCATGAATTAGGTTTAAGAGAGATGAGATTACAAGATACTGTATAAATGTCGTAATTTTCAGTTTGAAGATCTTATTAACAGCCAGCATCTGACTGAATGTCTGGCCCTAAAAGATACTTTCTTTGACATATTTTTCAAAGAATTCTATCTATTGAATATAAGATGACCAACATCTAAGGCAGTTTCTCATATCTGAACGTGTTCTGCAGAATAAAAAGGAACCTGTTAAAAGATTTCGCTTACGTGATTATTACAAAGCACGCTAGGGCAATCTGCCTAACAGGAGGGATGCCTTCGGGCAGAACTTTCTAAGAGAAACTGGCTCGCATTCACGTTAAACATAGGGAAAACCATGAAAACGCCCATGCAGCCAGCCAGTTTGCCTGGAATCGAACCCAGGTCTACTGCAACTCTAACCAGAACCAGGTCTACTACCAGTCTATCTAGAACCAGGTCTAACTTCCAGTCTTCAGCGATTTTACCGCTCGACCGATGGTCAGCATACCTGTTTAAAAGGAACGGTTTCTCTAACAACATTATCTGAGAGATTTAAGTGCCATCCTTTAAGATAACTGAATAGCATTTTACTTTGCTCTTAAAAATTAAAGAAAACAATATTAATTATTTCAATAGAGAACTTTTAATATTAGGCTGTAGTAAAAGACGGGTATGACTTCCAGAAGAACTTTGTGAAAAAATACATCGTTCTATATTCGAGTCAATATGTTATACACATTTAACGGTATGAAAACTCGACTTCTTCAGTATATACTTCAATCGATCTCCTTTGATGTATGAGGCAAACATTTCATTCCATGCGTAGAATTCATCTGGTGTCACTTAAAGGATCAAATTTACCATCGTATTTGTTCAGCTAAACTAGAATGATTAATTGAATTGCTTTTACATCGACAAACATCTCAGAACATGTCACTCAACTTCCACGGCACGTTCATCCTCAGAATCCCCGATACTTCGAGCTTCGAATATATCCGATAACTCTCTTCACCTCGACCTTCCCTGGGGGGTGTATGGGCCGAGATTAGAACAGGAAAATGGGGCGCACGAGGTAGAAATTTCTCGTCACCTAAAGCCCCATAACAACCTTTCCACCATCGATCTGTCCTACTATTGATCCGAGGAAAACGCAAAGCTCAAATTTGAATTTCAATCTCACTCCGACATTGTTAATTCCGACCGACAAGGAATCGACGTGGTTATCATTGTCAGAAATGAAGCGCAGGGGTCGTTGTCAGGATTGGAGCAGAATGTCTGGCAATTTTATCTCCTTGTTCAACTTGTTGACTGTCTATCAAAGTAAAAGAGTAAAGAAAAGCTAAAACAAAGTTTTGAGAACTTTCTTTCTTTAATCGTGTTTGTATTTGACATTAGATAGGATGGGATCATTCGCTCCTCACCCCGAAGATTGGTACATTAATAAAGACTGTAGAGACGGGAAGATTAAATTAATTTTTGTCTAATCAGTTACTTATTACAAAGATACCATGGTCAATAAATTCAGTAATTTTTGGTATTCTTCGCAGTCATGGTCTACCAAAACTGATCGACGAGCCAGACATACAATTCTTTACTGAAAACTTTTGTTTTAAGAATTCAATAAGAAATAATTCTAGAAACGCGGATGTCACCAATTAATTATGCTTTTATTTATAACATATATAATAAAAAAACTATATTTTTAAGAAATGATTTGGTATACTGTTGAATATGAATACTCAAAATGATTAATTATATCAGTCACATAAACCCCAAGAGATCCCAAGTAGCGAAATACTTGTTCTAGAATTTCATTTTAAGGCGAAAATCCTTCCTCTAGGGAACTTTCACGGCCGCCCAGCCGGTACAGGGGTTAGTGATCCTGACTGTCGTAGCGATGTGCCCGGGCTCGAATCCCGAATAAGGCATGGTTGTAACTGTCCGTCCCTTCATAGTAGGTAACGGTGGCCCCATATTAGGTGCTTCCATAAGGAAATAGCCACCACTTCCGGCCCTAGTAGCGACGCAATGGCTATTAAGCTATTAAACAAAACGGCCGGCACTTGTGAAACACACTTAAGTTTCTTTTATAAAAAAAGACACTTAAGTGTGTTTCACCTGGATTGGAGCGCACTAGCGGCCGAGCCGTAAAGTCGGTACACAGTGGTAGTTCGGTCTGTGGTTTGAATCCCAGCGAACGGCTTGGCTGCATGGGCATTTCGTGGTTTTCTCATGTATTATTGTGTATAAGAGCCAGTTTTCCGTGTCCTCTACGAAGGCATCCCTCCCTTCAGGCAGATAGTCCTTGAGTGCTTTGCCGTAATCAAATTAACCAAACCATACTAACCAATGATCTGTAGACTTCTAAAATCTGTACCAATGTAATAGTAAACACATTAGAGCATGAGAACTATTCTGTAGCAATTGGAACGATGAATAATTTTTAGTTACCTGATATGATAAGAGTAGTTGGATATAGTTAGAAAGCTGATATTTGCCCATCACTGATCTAGGGCATCACAATGTGTTTAGGTGGTTAGCTGCACAGATAAGTTCTAGAAATTTAATCCGTAGGTGATGTGTAAGTCAATTAATCTACGCAAAAAATTATGAATTTTCTATCAAGAAATTAACCTGCTTATTTTAGAAAACGCCCAGCAAAAATGGTTAGCGAAATATCGGAATATATCAGAATTACAAGCTCAAAACTGTCTGGTTTAATATATCCGATAAAATAATATTTTCAAAGAGTGACTAAGTTGCCAAAACGGGTATGATAAGAAAGGGAACAAACACTTAGGTTGCTCAATTGATATTCACCTCCAGAATTAAAAGACAAGTCATTTTATGAGCTCTAATCAGAAAACATTTTATAAATTTTTAGTAACTGTCTTATTCAGGTAAAATGACTTAACAGGAATAATCCAAGATTGCGTGTAAAAGATTGGGGATTTCCAATCAAGTATTACTGCAGATATCGCCATTGCAGTTTCAGAATTCATTAATTAATCATTTAAAATTATTATTAGTCATATTCTTAAAAGCTGTCAGTTAATGCTGCTAATGACGTGTCTTAATCCCAGGAAATTCTTTATATTTATTCAGTTCTTAAAAGAGCGAATTCGCTTAAAAGAATGATTTATGTCTTGTCTTTTATCTTTATATATCTTACTGGATTAACCGGCTTTTATCTATATAAATACCTTGCTGAATTATTACTTAAGAATGAAACATTTTGATAAACTCGTAAATAAAAGTTAATGCAGTATACAAACTCGTAAAAGTATAATTACGTTGAAGACGAAAATTTCTTTCACTGAAATAAAGCATATTAAAAGAATTTCAATAAAATAAAAATAAAATCCTTCATGATACTTTACCAAACTAAAATCGTTTTTTTTTCTGGTATTCTGGTTTTTTATAATAAGCCTTCGAAATCATAAAACTAAAAACTATAAATTTTTGTATGTTATCCTTGAAGCATATGTGTATAAATTTGTAATTTACTTTTATTGCTACTGTTGATATTGCTGATTGTGTTATTCTTGAAAATGTACGCTTAATTTTAATTTTCATTATTTAGTTTTTCGATACTCTTGAAAAATAAAACTTTCGTATCACATAATAATTTCTAGTTTCAACTTAAAGTCGACGATAATAACTACTGTTAAAAACTACTATTAAAACAAATACTACTATTGTTAAAAAATTATTGAATTTTGAATAACTCTGTTTTAAAGCTGAATTCATAGCAGTTAGAAAATCAAATGAGCTTAAATTCAAAGCATTATTAGGTTTACGTTTCCGTTTCAGTCTACTATTTTAAGGAATCCGTAGGGACTACTTCATTTGCAGAGGGTAGGTAAACATTATACTATAATAAATCTGATAGGTGAGCATTATACTGCAATACTAGTAGGTAAGCATTATACTGTAATAAATCGGAAATTTTTTCTTTTATTCCGCATTCATGAAATGCTTTAATTTATCAATTAACTAAAAAGTGTAAAATAGTGGATGAGATTAAAAGCCTTCTGATGTTAAACATAACTTAAAAAATTTAAATTCTTAATGTAAGTGCCTCCCAATGGATAACCGATAAAAACATTGGAACAAGAACATTGGTCATTTGACCCGGATTTAACCCCTGACGAAATGGGAGTTTTCGAAGCTTTTCCCTTTAGTTCCTGATTATAAACCAGTTTCCGGTAAGAACTCAATCACTAAAGCCTGCATTGCCGGGCATTTGCTTCGCTAGCTGTAATCTAGTAAATAATCTAGCTTAATATTTGCTTGCTTTGTCATAATCTAAGGTCATAATCAGGTCTAATAAAAAGAGGCTAGTGTTTAAGAAGAATTGGCTTCTTTCTCACCGCGTACCCTCGCGGTGTAATTGGAAGCATGTCCTGACGCAGTCGGGAAGGCCTGGAGTTCGAATCCCAGCAGTTAGATAGATAAAATTATCGCATTCTCTTGCTTCAAACAATTTTAGTCGCTCTTCATATTTACAATATACATTAGAAAAATCAAGAAATCTAGTTTTAATCAGTTCGTTTGGTCCTTTAAATAACTATGGATAAATACAAAATTACGCAAAAAACCGATCTTCTGCGATTATTGACGTTATAGAATGTTCCGTGGATTTTCAGGGAATCGAACAAAAAAAGTTCTTTTTCTTCAATAAATAAAATTAATCTGTAGACAAACTGTCCTTCTACAATTTGAAGGAGAGTGACTTTCGGTACTTGACTCCTTCGAAAATGAGAGTCTTCTACAAAACCATCGCTTTTCTATAGTTGGATTTTTAATTAATTGTAACTTCGACGTCCCTTCTTCATACACTGGTGTGCAAAACTTAAGCAACAGCAGGGTTTTTTGCCATAACTCCACGAGAAATCAACTGAGAGACATGAAATGCAGAAATTAAGGAGAGTATTATGTACGTAAAGGATGACGAAAGCATCGGAGCTGAAAAAGGAATACAGTGCATACGGTATGGAATCAAACAAAAGCAAGCTTTATTGAACGCATAGTAGCGTGACTCATGATTGTCTGTCCAAGAGGAAGACTAACAAGCAGATGTTCCTTAATATGGGATATGCCCTCCCCTCACTGCAATGGTTGCTTCGCAACGTCTCCGCATACTCAGAAACAGCTGGTGCAACATTTCTTGCGGTAAGAGTGCCCATTCCTCAATCAGCATCTGTTTGAGTTGTTGGGTGTTCTCCGGAGGATGTAAGCGTGCTGTAATGCGTCTCCCCAAAGCATCCCACAGATGTTCGATGGGATTTAAATCTGGGGAGTAGGCTGGCCAATCCATTCGAGTGATATCTTCACTTTCCAGTAGCTCCTCAACAGCAAGAGTCTGATGTGGCCGTGCATTGTCATCCATAAAATTTAAGTCTGGGCCAATGGCACCTCGGAACAGACGCACATGGGGAAGGAGTACCTCCTCACAATAGCGATCCCCGGTTACAGACCCTCTGTCGAAAACCTGGAGCTCAGTTCACCCGTTCAGCATAATGCCTCCCTAGACAAGAACTCCAGGACCACCGTTACGGTGTCTTTCCTTGATGTTACTGGGATAAAACCGGGTCCCGACCTCTCTCCAAATCAAAACGCGTCGAGAATCGCTTCTGGTACTGAACCGACTCTCATCCGTAAAGAGGACACGACTCCATTGATCAGTTGTCCAGTTTTTGTGCTCTCTGCACCACTATAAACGGGGGCGTCGGTGGCCAACTTTCAACGGGAAGCAGCGTTCAGGACGGCGGGCGAATAGGCCCCCCCTTTGTGAAGGCGTCTGGCCACAGTAAACTGCGACACTTGTCGCCCCGTTGCTGCACAGAGTTGCTGAGCAATGGCGCTTGCTGACTGCTGTCGGCCTCTTTTCGCCTGCAGGACGATATATCGGTCATCTCCTGCAGATGTCGTCCCCGGGCGGCCACCACCACCCTTTCTAACAGCTGTATCTGTGGTTTGGAACGCTTTCCAAGCGAGCGAAACGACACTTTTGTTGATTCCGAACTCCGCAGCTACACCGGTGACAGTACGCCCCTCCTCCAGCTTTCCGATCATTCTTCCATGTGTGAAGTCATCCAGGTGATTTCTTCTAGCCATATTTCACGGACTGACTCACTGGCACTTGCAGCGAATATGTTGAATTGCGTCTCCGTCCTTCCTTTTATTCTACTGTTGAGCTGCGCGCGCCGACATCATTCGTTTTGTGTACGCTCACGTCGCCTCTGACGTTTCGTTTCTGATATTTGCATATGCATGACGTTTCTACTGACTTACGTGTTCATTGTACTGATCTCCAGACCTCCTTTTCTGCAATTTCATGGCTATCTGCTAAATTTTTACATTGTTGCTTAAGTTTTGCACACCAGTGTACATAGTTTGGAATTAACTACTAATGTTAGTAGTCTTATCCATTCGGCACGTGCAAGTCTGAAATTGAAAGGAATATTCCTTTTTTTTAATTAAATTTTCAACTTGGATAACAATCAAAATAATTGTTTACATAATATCAAAGCAAGATTAAGCCACTAGATGCAACATACAGAGTTTAGAATTTGTATGTGTGTGTTTGCGCGTTGGATTAAAGTTACGTTTTTTAAGAATTATGCATAAGGAAAGTGCTGATATTTTTTCTAATCAGTTGCATCATTCAGTACGTAACCAACATAATTTTTTCTCCTAAAAGATTTAGAAAACCTTTTTGTAACTCAAGTACAGAAAAATTCAAGCAAGCAAAACCTCAAAGCGAATTCGATATTCTCCCGATATTCAGTTAGCTCAATTGATGAAAATGGCAATATTTTCCCTTTTCGTGAATAATCCTCAACTGTATCCTTACGTAATCGCCAGCAGAGGCTTCGAACTCATAAGGTACTTTACTATTTGAATACAGATCTTGCATTCACAAGAGTGATGGGATAACACAAATAGCCAAGCCTGATTTGGATACCCAGCTTGACACCGAAGCGCGCTTCGATGTCAAGCTGGATGGTCAGCCTTCGCTAACATTATACTGTCCAGCTGGCATTGAAATCACTTAGTGCGATTTGTTTTGCGTTATATGAAACATTTCATCTCCAATCAACAATGGTATATTTGGTTTAAAATCAGCAGTCTGAAATAAAGAACAGCAATTACATTAAAGAAGCACTATCCAGTTGCTGATATTCGCGATGAACAAATGAAACTTTTTAGCAAAATTATAAAACACTGCTTGTAGGGTTCCTCACTTTTTATTTCTCAGATAATTGTCGAGGAACCTACTGAACTATTTTGTGACTTATCGCTGAGTTCAAATAACTAAAGATGTAGATTCAAAAAGGGTTAAACTACCCTTTATTTCACTCAAATAAGAATAACAGTTGACCTCTTTCTCGAGCTTACAACAAAGCCTCCACTCGGGCTTAAATTCAGAATAAGAAATAAAAACTAAACTATAACTAACTAAGAGAGTCTTAAACGAAGCTAAACAGAAGTATCTAACGTAGTTGGCCCTTAATTTAAACTAGCCGACAAATATCAAAAGGCACGTAAGAATACGCCGGGGTGCAAACGCTTCAAGAGAGATTTAGCCCGAAGGCAAACACGCGCTACTCAGGATTCCTAGCTGTCTCTCACGAAGTAAGTTGAACCTTCCTTAAATACTTCTTCTAAATCATTTGCATTCAACGCGATTCTAAACACTCATTTTGGTACAGAATTGTGAGTAGAAACAAGAATTGATAGGAAAGGTTGTGTAAATTAAAATAATTGTTATAAAATTAAAATGTAACTTACATGTTCATTTTGAATAAAAGTATAATTTTGAGAATTCATAAATATTACTACAAGAACTCATTAAAAGTCGCATTATATTTTAGTAAATGGTGAACTTTTTCTTTTTGAAGTATTCTGTGTAAAAGAGAATTAATGTACTGAGAAATTATTTATCAGTAAGATAAAAAAAGTATTCTTAATTATGTTATCTGATCTGTCAGGATGGTTAGTGATAAGTTGTGATTACCTTTCATTCTTCAGGATGAGTCTAGCTTTTTCATGAATTCTTTTATTGCCACAATAAATATTTACATATATTTACATCGTAGTTCAGGAATATTCGTTACCTCACTCCATTCTCTCGAATCCCGATTCTCGATTACCCTCGTGCGCCCTCTATCGGCGGCTTTTCTACAATGCCAACTATCGGCTGATTACAATTATGTTTATAGATCAACATTTGCACCTGATTATGAACCAGAGACTGAGAAACTAACTTAAAAAAAGCTAATTTTCAGAAACACACCGTATGCTAAGGAAATTCTATTGCTCCAAACAATTTTAATCGTTCTGCATATGTACAATGTGTATGAGGAAAATCACGAAATCTAGTTTTTATCAGTTCGATTGACAAACGACAAATCAGTCTATGGACAAGTACAAAATTACGTACAAAACCGATCTTCTGTTATTATTGACGTTATAGACTGTTCGGTGTATTTTCATTTAGTCGAGCAACAAAAGTATCATCAGATATTAGAATATTATATAAAAGTTTAAAAATTAATTTTGATTAATGATGATGAATTTAATGATTAATGTTATCATCTTACACAAGCATAAAATTTTTCATTTAAAATTTTCCCGGACCGAAGAATGAATTATTTATTCGTGTTATTCTTTTGTGTTCTCTTCACCCGATATCTCATCGTGTGGATTAATAGTTGATAAATTGCTTAACCGTAGAAGGCGAGGTTTTCCTGTAAATACTTCTACTATTCTTCAAGGTTTAATGTTACGAATGCTTCTGGAAATTTTCTGCCGTTAGATGCCATGTTCTAGGATTTGGCTCCCAGCCCATTTTCCTTTCTTGTTGGAGAAAAGATATCCTATTAACCAAGAAGGATCGAACTATTAATCTTATCATTATTCCGTATTCATTATTTTTCCGGATATAACAAACTTTTCAGTTGCCAGATACTATAGAAAGAGTTTGTTATGTGAATTATTCCCCTCCTCTTCTTTAGAAAAGAGGACATCCGGACCAGAACTCTTTCACGTCGAAAGCCTCCGAGCCTTCCGGATCCATTTTTTGCTGCCACCCGCACTTGCAGTTCGAAATTTTTTTAGTTTCCGGATGTCGAAATATAACCTTTAATCGAAAACTCTTTTTCTGCACTGTATGAAAGGAAATATCGCAAAAATGCTTCTTTGCATACCGCGAATAACTTCCTGTAAATTTTTTAACCCTTTAATCTATTACGGGTTGTGTGAAAAGCCTCCCATCGAAGATAGGATTTCTGCTGAGTCCTGTTTTTAAAAATCTGTTAAGCGAGAATTATGCTCTGTTTGAACTGCTTCTGAAATATAAACGAAATTAATAATTCTAAACCTATTCTGCTCACAGATCGCAATTAATGTTATTTAATCACAATAGATGCAAAGTTGTTGCATAATGCCAATCTACCATTAATTTACCATTTTACTCTAATTATAGCATTTTCTGTTTAAATGCCTTCTTAATACCACCGTCATTGTAAAAGGGAATTTCTCCCTTCTTCCAACATGCCTTCATGGTATAACGGTAGCACACTCGGCACGTATTCGAGAGGTCCAGGTTCGAGTTCGGTTAGCGCAATTCACACTTTTCACGTCTCCTACTTTAAAAAATAACACAATGACACAACGGTTGCACCAAACTAAAAGGTGGTGGACAATCATCGTCACCACAAAGATTTGGCAGTTGGGTCCCCTAATACCAGTCGCCCTTTAAAACAAAGAACATATAAAGTATTTTCTCTCTCCTTCCAGCATGCGTTCGTGGTATAATGGTAGCACCCTCGGCGCTTATTCGAGAAGTCCGTGATTCGAGTCCTGCGAGGTCATTGCTCATATTTCACGTCTCCGTCTTCAGAATTACCTAACAACTCTACAGCTGTTGACCAAGACTCATTTATTGACTACACATCTCTGAATGACGTGGTAAAGTAACTATAGTGCAAATGCACAAATGCACAGCGATTAATGCTTAGTAGTTCCATATCCGTGTCACGCTTTTCAATACCTATAGAGAATTTTTAATAATTAACTTTCTCAGGCACAATCCAGCATTTTTGGATTTAAAGCTTAGTTTATTACTGCTTCCAAATAATTTTACCATACAAATACATCACCTTAAATAATCTGCTTCACAAAGGAACTTCAAAACTTACAAAAGAACAATGACATATGTAGCATATTTAAATCCTGCATAATTAATTTAATTTTTAATTAAATCGATCTTGATACGATAACTTCTCTTATCAACTGTACAATAAAGATCTTTAAATATATCTTGCATGGCATAAATATTTTTAAATGCAATAATAGCATTTTTTACGATGATGATGATTAATGTGTTTCTTTCACTACCATTGCCACTGGACGTCACTTAAAGATTACGTAGGTAAAAATGAGAATTCACATAAAGAAAGACTCACGCAATTCGGGTGGTTACTCGAGAAATTAACTGCCATTTAAAATATCGGCTGTTTTCTTTTTTATAAAAATAAGAGACTCAGATAACTTTTAAAATATGAAAAAACTGAGCTTTAGAGGGACATTAATTTCAAATAAAAAAGTTTTTACTTCAAACGCACATTTAAAAATGTCAATACTTTTTGGAACGCACACAGCCGTTTTATCTAAAACCAATTCCAGTGCAAGGTATATAGGAATACATATGGGACGTATGGAAGGGAAAAATATTAATCTGAATTTTAAAATCTAACGAAATAAAATCTGACTGACGCTGGTTATTAATGAAACTCATTGTTTTTTAAATGATGACCTTAAATTCTCAATTCCGAAGAAATTTATAACATTTCTTGCAGAATAACTTTAAGTTACGTCCAAACTAAAAAATAAATGTCAAATTTCGTATTAAGGAATAAAAATCATATTTTAAAGGAAATAAATTTATAAATCTTGTATCCCTAATCATTAAAACATTGTAAAAAAGTCATTAGGTGCTTTTGAAGCAGGAGTACAGGAAAAATGTGCAACGCCCTGACCGGAACTTGAACCTGGACCTCTCGAATACGCGCTGAGTGTGCTACTGTTACCTCACCGAAGGCAGAAAGTACCTTATATACTCCCCTTTCAATCTGTTTTTCTGATGTATAATAATAAGACAATTTCCTCATTTTCCCCCATGCTTTACTTTTTGTTTTATTTAAAAGGTGATCTCTGGAAATTGTTTCTACTTTCACGTTTTATTTATTTTTACTTTATTTACTAAAGGGGTACATTTCTATCAATACTCCCCTTTAAAACCCAATCACCAGATCTTGGTGGGGAAGAATCATCACCCACCACCTTTTAGTTCGGGTACCACTGTAGAGAGATTAGATTTTTTTCTAAGCAGGAGATGTTAAAAATGTTCAACGCCCTCGCCGGAACCTCTCGAATACGCGCCGGATGTGCTACTGTTACACCACGAAGGCATGGAGAGAGAAGGGAGAAAATACCTTATACGCTAACCATTCTTTTAGTTTAATTGTCCTGAAATTAATCTTTCCCTCTCCCATGAAATGGAAGCGTGGACATTTGATAATCTAGATATCCTAGAAAGTTTTCTTAATAATGAAAATCTGTTAAATTTTAGATCACGATTTTTAATTCCAATCTGTTTTTTCTAATGTATAATAATAAGACAATTTCCTCATTTCCCCCCCTATGCTTTACTTTTTGTTTAAAAGGTGATCCCCTGCAAATTGTTTCTACCTTTACTTTTTATTTATTTTTACTTTATTTACTAAAGGGGTACATTTCTGTCAAAAAAGCACATAATACTTTTGTTCCTCGAAGAGGAAGGTCTTGTATAGTCTTATTTCAAGTGTCAAATTATTAAAACTATTTTGCCTTAGGAAGGATTATAGAGAAAGTCAGAGTTTAAAAGAGATAAATCTCGAATGTTTTTTGTCTGGATTCGAACGCAGATTCTCCAGGTACAATTCTCCAGGTCTCTTAAATTATATCTCAGTTCTTCTAAAATAGCTTGTAAGAGCAATATTTAATTTATCAGTCCAAATTTGCTTTCCTAACTTTCTTGTGTTGCAGAAGATTGTTTTACTTAAATTATTGTAGCTTTGTTTTGCTGGAGACTGTTCTATTTAAATTATTGTAAGCTTTCTTCTTTGCGCTAGGTTAGCTTTCCAATTACGGAACCGTTTCTAAAATTTAAACCTAAGAGTAAGAAATTTGGTTTGTAAGATTATTAAGATTTTCTCCATAATTTTCCATCACCTACACTGGGCATTTCCAGCAGCATCTTCATATCGATCCATCTTTTCTGAGCGGCAACAGACTCTTCTTCCTTATTCGCAAACATTCAAACAAGAAGAAAACTTTTCACGTCGACAACCCATGCGTTAGTTTATCTACCCACTTCAAAATCCATACATTATGGCGGAAGTAGGATGTGCGTCTATTATCAAAGTTCGCAATGAATTAGTGAATAGAACTAATTCCTCTGAATTTCCAACAACTGCTTGGAGTAGTAGTTTTGAAGCATCAGACACCTTCTTTGTTAAAATTATATCGATTATGGATTTCATTGGAATCCTATAAAGAGTCCATTTTTTCTGAGAGGTTGCGCAAGATACAATGACGAAAGGATATATATTTTTAACTCCGTACTGATTTATGACCTGACATTTTGTTAGGCATCCTATTTCCCAAAGAATAATTTGTATAACAGATTACAGTTTTCTAATGAATTTGTAAAGAAATTTTGGGAATCTTTCTATAAATAAAATAATTTTAGTTTGATCATCCGTGGATTCTGACTGCTCCTTTACTTTCAAAATTATTTGCGCTTTAGTGCTTAATTTACTGTCAATAATTTCTTTACATATATGTTGCATGTTTTAATTTTGTATAAACATCTTCACTGTATAAATATGTTTCGGATAATTTGAATCAGGACTGTCGAATTTCATTAATTACTACTTTTTAAAGATTCCTAGCATCAGTGTCATTAGGTGGAAAGCATTCCAACCAATTATTTTTTAATCCGAAGTTTTTTTATCTATTTCAGTGTTATACAGTCTCTGATCTCTTAAAAGGGGGGGGTGAATTTTGTTTATAGTATTTTGCTAATATTCGAAGCAGCTGAAACTGAAAATGAGAAGTAGTTGGATGATGTTTTTTATGTAGTACATGATAATTTGCTTTAATGAACTATATATATATGTTTAAGGTTTAAAGAACAAAAAAATTACGTTTAAAAACTTACAACATTCGAAATTAAACTAATTTTATTGCAATTTTGTATTGATAGCAAAACGTAATTCACCACTCTCTGTAAAATCGTGTGAATAACAGACCTATGCCGCATTGATTACCACTTTCTCAAGTTCTAATAATCAGAAAATACAAGCTGAAATTTACGTACGAACTACCAGAAAATACCAGTTGCATTTTAGTATAGTATTTTCCCGCGAATTTTCAAACGGTGTGTATACAATTACAATTGTTGCAACTTTTCATGGTAGAGGGCGCTGTTGCGACGAAAGAAAATATTCTGTGTGTTTATATTATGTAACTGTTGGTGAGCCGTTTCAATGCTCCTGTGATATACCTTGTTGATGTTTTCATTAAATTATAAACGAACAATGTTGTCATCAATTTTGTGTACCAAATCAAGATCCAATAACCACCGATGTAAACTAGTCGAAACCAGATTATAAGGAACGAACTTATCGAAACCAGATTATCAAGTCTTACGTTCACCTTTCGAAATTTGTATTATGTGGTTCGTAACAAAAATCCAGCATGATACTTCAAGTAAACTTATTTAGTAGGCTTTTATAAGTTTCACTCACCTAAAGAAAAATTTCAAGCTCTTTCAGTACATTCTTTACTTATGAAGTATCTTTTTTAAAGGATGCATATTTCAGGACAAACGTTTTCAATCATTAAGCATGCCAAAAATGAAATAGGAGCAACCGAGACAAGCATCTGGAATAGATTCATTGCAATCGTTGCTATATACTAGAACATATAGCGATGTCATCTTACTAAACAGTATATTCTGTGTTCATATAAAACGATGCTTCAGTCATTAGTCCAAAGGACGTTAGCCCAGAAGGACTATTAATTTCATTTTGGCATTTTGGGTTGAAAACTTTAAATGTCGGTTCACTTTTCAAACTGTTTCCACCAAGTATTACAGCCCTGTATTATTATTACATTTAAAGAAATTAAATAATGACGAGTCTGCCTAAATGCATGTATGTTTCTCACACTGTGATAAAACGACAGTCGAGCCATCAAATTTTAAATAACGCACGTTTCCACCCGAATACGTCATCTGGAAGCCCAGATTTGGAATTTGGATGTTTTATTATCTATTTCATATTTTGTAAAACTTTAACGAAGTTTTGATTAAATTAAACGATTTCAAACCGAGCAATGGCAACTCTGTACGAAAAAAAAAACACTTTTTTCTCCAGCTCGCGAAGCTGTGTATCGGGAATTCTAAAGATGTTCTCATTTTAAAATAATTTTGCTATATTGCTTGCTCTTGAACTGAATTTTAAGTGCGAAGAACATGATATTTAGTAAATAAAGGTAACCCACAAAACGTTAAAAAAAGCGCCCCTTTGGGCGTAATGTAAAATCTGAAAGATTTCAGATTTTTTTCTGATGCTATCTTCTGGATCAAAAAGTAACATAATGTTATCAGATGAATTAGTAGTATATATTATATTATGTTCGTTAATCTATATTAAATTTTACATTCGGCCTTAACTTATGGCTATTCATGCGACTGGAACGTTTTGAAAAAGCTGGACATCTGTGATCTAGTTCAATGATGGAGAGTTAAAATTATCCCAAGTTCGTCCAGTCATATACTATATTAACATAAATAGGTCAATTTCCAAAAACTTTTATAATTGCTTTTTAGAATTAAATAATAAAAATGCAAATGTTTTATTGTATTTAAATTATTTATTAAAATCCAATACGGTTGGAGCACTTTTTAAAAAACCATAATTTACAAATATTTTAAGCGGAGTTTACAAAATTGGGATAATAGTATTTTGAGATATAGTGTGTGAAATAGGGGAATGATGCGTAAAAACCAATTTTGAAACAAATTGCATTTTAAGCACAAATAATTCTCTTTTTACTTAAAAAGATAGACTAAATCTTTTCTAAAGTTCACCACATTCATAAGATATGCCCTTCTTTTGACCAAATACAGCCATTTTCCCTCTTTTAGCTAATTTATGCTTTTCCTGATAATTTTTACTTCACGTATTGAAAGACGAGAATCTTTCTTCAGCCAGCTCTAAAAAAATATTTTAATGAATATCAGTAATTTCAAGAATGTCTAGAAATCCTTGAAACTTTCGTTGAGTTATAAAAAGACATTATGCTCCAAAATATAGGTTTTGTTAATAAAAAAAATTGTCTTTCATTATAACATAACGTAGGATACCTTGCTCTTGTTTGCATTCCGTGCCCTCCCATGCATGCATTTCAAAAATAAATTTTGAAACGGTTTCATTATTTATTAATTAATTAATAGTTTCATAAAAAATTAACTTTAATTATGTTCCCAATTTTTATTAACCGTCTTTTGGACGTATTCTTGCATTTTGCTACAGTTGCTGCTGCTTGTTAAAATTTTTTGTAGACATCGGGACTGACGAACGCTAACTAGACATCTGCTTAACATTTGAACAACAAGGGAACTTTCTTGCATTTCTTGAACTTTGTGTACCTTGCAAATTAAATCCAAGGGGTTGACGTAGAGAACTCTGCGAAGCTACTGGCTAGGATCTGTACCTAGGTAGCCTCGGAAACGGGGGTATAAAAGTTACGAACCTAAAGCTCTAGTAGCCAGGGTTGTCGTCCCGGGTTTATCCGAGGGGGTGACATTCCGAGTTTTCTGGGTAATGCCTTTGGGCGACGGGCAGCCCTTGTGACTAGTAGGTAGCAAATAGACGATCAGTGTCACCGTAGGGCCTGCGTCGTCTTAGGTGCCATGGTGCCAGTCCCTCCAAAGTTAGAGGACAGGGGTTGAACCCCTGAGCCTGGTTTTGGGGAGGGGAGTGGACTGGTAGTGCCCTCCTTTAAGGCGGAACGAGGAATGTCCATTATTATTATATCTTGCAAATTATTGGCCTTTTCTGCGAATTGCAATCCTATAATACTTTTCAATCTATCAACAAAGATTTCAGTAAATTTTCTGGGGCTCGTTTTTGGAAACCTAGCGCCAATGCGCTGCTGAATGTGACGCTTATATACATATTTGATTATATTTATTTTGCTTTTTAAATTAATTTTTGACAGATTCCTGATTTCAACGCGAACTTCGGCTATTCCAGCTCCATAAATTCTTCAGTATATTCTTTTCAAATTAATGCAGAGATAAAAAAAACAAGTTTGTTTTGCAAAACTAGTTTGCTAGATACTCGAAAGTTTCCATTTCAGCAATGCAAATGATATAATTATTTGAATAAAATAACAGAAATATATGGGCCCTGATAAATAGATAGGAGAGACAGATGTGGCCGGCGGGCGGTCATTTTGCCATTGTAATAACGCTGATGCAATGTTCGGCCTTTTTCTTAGGTTATAAAGAAAAGCAAATAAAAGAAAACTTGCAAATGTATTCAAGTAATTACAACCATTTAGTACGACCTCTTGCCATTTCCCTTGCAGATTAATCTCTAGTAGGTTAAAGTTCAAATTTAAAAAAAATCTTGTTATGCTGTTTAAACATCTTGCGTATCATCCAAAGTTTGAAGGGCTAAATAATCTTCTAATAATCGAAACAGATGGTAATTCTAAGGAATATAAATCCGAGATTAAAGTTAAGCTTACTAACACAAAAGTCACATATTTTAAATCTCTAAAAACGTATAATTTTTGCATCAACTCAAAAGTATGAAGATTCAAGTCCAAGCTTATTACAGTCGGCATTCGACTGTAATAAGTCATTTTAGAAATCATTCTATTACAAGGGCAGATAAAAGACATTCCTAGTTGATGAAAATCTATTAAACGCATTGTAGTGCTGGAGTTACTATTCGTTACAACGTTTTTAGAATGGAGAGAATCATTATAACAAGCGTCAACTGTATTAGCTGTAATTAGTCAAGATGCTATTTTATCTTATTTTTATTTTATTTTGCGGCTGGATTACTTCTAGCCAAATGAAAAGGGCTACGCCGTCCTATTACCGCTGTTTTCAAACAATCAAAATCTCCTCGTTTCCTTTAAATGTATCGTTGTCTGATTATGTCATTAAATATAAGATCAGGAAATTATTTTTGCATAGATATGAGAAATTCACCAACTTTAAGTCAAATTTCGTAAGGTCAGCGCTTTAGATTGATGTTAATTTTATTATTGGTAAAAACAATTAAAGTAATTCTTTTGTCACCCAGCTCCATTTGCACTTCATTTGTGCAAAGCATTTAGAACAAGAACAACAAACTCTACTCTCGTACTAACAGGTCTTCTTCTTATGAGAATAGAACAGGAGGCAGTTCATACAAGAATTGTACAACTCAGATGTGCTCCAAACCTTGATAACATTGCTTACAGCCCCCTTACACTATGAACGTAAAGGCAATATTCTGAAGATGCATCCAAGTTATGAACTCCAGAATTGAAGAAGGTGTGGGGAAGTGTTGTTGTTACATTCTTAGAAAATAGCATTATACATACATATAAAGGCTATCTCAACCATTATAATAATGTCTTTCAAGATGAAGCATTCGCCATTTCAGCATCAACAGTTGTAAGGTTTTAGTTAAACTAACCAAGTTTTATTTTAATTTAAATCTTTCTATCTCTTCTCTGTTTCAACTTCCCGGCAGAAGAAGCGCGCGTTTTCAGCTTATGCTAATTTGAAGTACAGCCAAGTACTATTTAAACCAGAGGTAGAAACCTCTTAGTGTGAGAGAGCTTTAGTCTCAGATCACGGTCATTCTGCTCGACGTTCGTCTGACCAGCTAGCAGCTAAATTTATAAGCCATAGTGCTTACTACGTGATTGCATATTGAAATAAATTGAAGTGCGCTAGTATTAGTACTTCTTGCTACGCACCAGTTAGTTAGAGGCCAAACTCCGCGATTTGCTCTGCGAAGCAAAGTTGAATTACATTTCTATTTTAGGTTTAGTGTTAATATTATTTGATTGTTAAGTTCGACCCAAGTGTGGTCTTTTACTTTCTGTATCCCTCCCGAGTTGGGAAGTGTGTAAATAATAGTGATTTAATAAAAGAGGATTTCAAATCCCTTTCACGTGCAGTTATTCTCCAGAACAATAGCTACACCAGAACATAGCGTATTTTCCGCTCCCTGTTCCAGTTCAGGACTTGAGAAGAAGAACCCTTGTAAGTACTTTACCATGTTTTCAAAGAACATACACAGAACACTCAGTCCTGATACAGTCACAACCAGCTACAAAACAATGATATATACTTACAGTATTTTGATATTGCTCGCAATTCTGAACCACAGTTACACATCTATCTTAATCACAAAAATGCAGCGACTCATATATAACTATATTCACGCATGCTTACATCTTACTTGGTACTTACTTGAGTAAAAGGACATGCTCGGCTACAGGGAAACGAAACAGCAGATATGCTCGCCAAGGAAAAAAAAAGCATCTGCAGCAAAACTTAACATTCCAGCCCATCTGAAGCATGCACTGCTGGGCGAGGCTATCCAAAAACTGCAATTTGAATGTGCCTAAACCGATACGAGAAGACAAGCGTATGTTTTCATACCGAAAGTTTTACCAACATGTCAAATTACAATCTGGAAGCTAACCAATTATACGCTATAGTCAGTTTCTAATGTACTTCTATCGTTTTACTATCTAGGGTATAGATAGAGATGCCTTCATTTGAGGAAACTAAGGCTGCCAACATCGAGGATGCGTATAAAAAGCTTACAATCACTAATAGAACGGCAATTACCGAAATCTGAAAAATGATAAAATTCATAGCGTGAATAGGACAAGTTGTCTGTGAGCAAGCAGCACTAGTCAGATCAGAGAGATTCACTGAGCTACACTTCTTTCCATCAAACGAGCAATTAATATATACCAAAAGTTAAACTTGTAATTTTAATTTTAGTTTCATTTTAGTTTTTGATTTAGTTTAATTTATAATTAGTATCGTTATACGTTAATTAAAATCACATGCTTAGTTAGAAAACAAGCTTATCTTCTGTGTACGATTAAACTGTTTATTATGTATTGAAAAAAAAATCATCTGTAATGTACCATTTATATACTTTCAGCACTTGTCAGAGCATCTCAAAATTATTTCTGTTGCAATAAACTCGTAATAGGAGGACAATTCTTGCTAACCTAGTAGCCGCCAGGGGTCTCTGCTGTCCGTAACTTGTCACCCAGGTTTTCTCTTCCAGAAACCCTCAAAATTACCGGCATCCTCCGCAGTTTCAACTTCCAAGTTTTTTTTTTCCCTGCAGAATCACATAACAGATTTCCATTCCTAAGGAATTTATGAATTTGTTTCCCGTATATCAGTCAAGCTACAAAATATTTGAAAACAATTAAACAAATAATAGATTGGAAGAAAGCGATACATTTTTGATTGATAATTTCTATGATCTTTTATCCATTCTGTATTTTTTCCTTTTTTTTTAAATTTTAATGAATAGGAACTTAATCTATTGAATTAGATTTCTTAAAACTTTTCCGTTCATCAGAATTTATCAGCTCCAGTTAACGTTTTTATTTCTTACTTTGCAAACATAATAATCTGCGTATTGTATAATTCCTAAGCACATATTTTCTTCTGTTATCTTTTAGTTTTGTAAATCCTATGGCTTTAAACCCTCTTTTATTTTAGCTAAGAAAACACAAATACAGAGCCTCACTTTTTACGAAGAAAGACTCGTGTTCTGATTGTCTCTGGAAATGCACTGAAAGCTTTCAAAGTTTACATCTAGTCTCAATAATTTTGTCTAAATTTGAATACAGGGTGTCTCAAAAGCTCGTTGCCAAACTTAACATACTGGTCTATCATACCATAACAAACAAGATTGTCATAGGAACTTATGTCCAAAAATGCTAACGGCTATAAGGCAATGTTCGCATGTTTATGGGAGGAAAGGAAGCGGGATCATTTCAAGTTAGGATGTTCTAAGAGAAGTATTAATATGTTTAATAACTCAGAAATGGCCGGTATGCATTACTAGTATCGTGCCGCGGATCAGTCGCATGGCCACCGCCATTTCCCGACCTGATTCCCCTGCACGGTATACGAGATGACCGTGACATTGGACATGGATCTCGTCGTCAGCATAGTGGAAGCGGCGACTGGTGTTCGTGACCTACCTGTCCATTTTGAACAGGTCCGTGAATCCATGCGTTCACGTTGTGAAGTATGCATTGTAGCGAATGGAAGGAATTTTGAACACCTGTAATCCACCATGTTCTTTAATGAAAATTATATTGACATTTCTTTGGACTTACTTTCTTTCTCCCCCTCTGCGCTTGCGAATTTTGCCTTCTAGCGGTCGTCATCTGAATTTCCGGACACAAGTTCCTATGTAGATCTTGTTTGTCATGCTATGACGACCAGTATGTTAAGTTTGGCAATGACCTTTTGAGACACCCTGTATATCAAAGTTTCCTGTGAGTACTATATTAATTTCTTGTTTGCTACATATGAAAGATGTGTGTTGCTAAATTCATTTTATTTTTAATTTGCGGTATTTAAATGATGCTGCAAGTTTACGGTATTAATGAAAATTTTCAGCCAGCTATAATAGCAGTTTTAGACCAACATTTTTATTTAATGCTTACCTTAGTATTGAAGTACATTTATGTAACTTTATCCTTTTGTTTAAAATGTATTTAGTTCAAAATATACCACAACTTTCTTGCATAATATACCTAAATCACCTAATTCAGATTTCAAGCGATTTGTTCCGTCTCATTAATAAACCAACGGCGTCATGCGAGTTAAAGACAGTATTTTAACCCAGGGCATATATTCTTTTGCAAAAATCTCAACTAATGCAAATATCGTTAAGTAACCGGCATAAATTTTCAAACAAAAGAAAGAATAAAAGAGCAGTTAAGAACCTAAATAAATTAGCAGGAGAGAGCGAGAAATATTGAAAATTTAATTATATTTTCCACGTAATGTCTTTCTTTTGATGCGGAAGATAAAATTACATCAATAAGCTTTCGAAATCCTGTTATATTTCAGCTGGGAATAAGTAAAAACATAACACTATGGACAAGTTTGCTTTGCTAGGAAAAAGACATACGGAAGGATATAAAATAAATAGTATAAAAACGTAATTATCTCAGAGTTCCTACATTAGTGCGTGAGAAAAGTAATATAAATATTTTTGACTAGTTTACCACTGTTACCTAATGAGATTATTTGGAAGAAATGCCATCAAATTTATTCAGTTTCATTTCAACAGGCAAGTATTTCAGTTTATCGTAATAGCTGTTAGCGAATACCTATGCTGCAGAATACTCAGTTTGGTATAATAAGTAACATAATCAATTTGATACAAGCAAGTGTTATTACCATCATGAGTTTCTATGAGTAACTTACCACTTTTATATCATTATGATTTTTAAAAGCTTCTCTCTGCTTTTCTGCCTGATTTGATTTATATGGTTATGGCAGAGTCTCGAGGGCTATCTGCCTACGGGATGGGAAGCCATCGGGGAGGACTTTGTAAGGGAAACGGAATCGTATACTCGTTACACGTGGAGAAAATCACGAAAACACCCATGTAGTCAGCTCGTTCCAGGGATTCAAACTTCGGATCGAATTATCAGTGTTTAGCGACTTTACCGCTCGTTCACTGGTGAACCCTCTGCTTTTCGGAATTGCGAGAGAAAGGCAGCAACAAACTTAAGCTGAAATTACGAAATTAATTAAAAATAATAAATAAATCTTAATTGCTGCACTATCTTACTATAGTAATGTCTTATTTGCATTTCAGTAACTTAAATACACAAACATATTCATGTTACCAGATTTATTTACTTTTTAAAATGTTAATTATGGAAACCCACGTTAGAGTTTTCTGCCAAAGATGAGGGAAGACTTTTGAAGTGAAGCTGTCTAGTTTCACTTTACTCGCGTGAAAAACCACGAAATCGTCCATGCGACCAGACATTTCGCGAGATTAGAAGCTGCATCGAATTACTAGTGTTCAACAGTCTTACCGCTTGTGGTGTTAAGTAATACTGTGAGACTCCTATTAAAATACTGCGATATTCGCCACGTCGGTATATCTTAAAATCTCGCCTGATTGAAGTTTATTTTGACTGGAAAAGTAAAGGAAAATAAATTAGCTGTTCATTATTTCATTACTTGACGTAAAACGTACTTTATAATGAAAAGACAGGATTTCAGTACATTGTATCCAAAAACAGTAATCTGAATTCAGGGAATGATTTTGCAAATAGTACTGTTACTTCATCTGGGAAAAATTCGCAAAGGAAATTACGCAAGGGGTAAATATCGTCGCACAAAACATCGTGGTGGAAAAATCAAGCAGCAAAATTCTTCGCAGTTTCGAAATAATATGTCGTAAGAAATAGCTTCAGTAAAAAATACGACAGCTGTAAAATATCGCGGGACAAAAACATAGCATACTTGAGCATTTAACAAAATTAAGACTCTCAGAATTGTTTAATGCATGTTTTTACTAGCGCAGTTTTATTCTGAGTATTTTAATTGACAGAATAAGGATTAAGAGCGAATTTTACTTGATTCTGAATTTTAGATATTTTTCAATGTGTCATTCGAAACTTCTCATCAGTATCATTGATCTGAATATTTACTTAAACTGTGCGTTAATTTGTGTAATATTGTTATTCCTTCTTTTATGTCAAAGCTTATGACAGTTATTTGCTTAAGGAGAGGTATGTCTTCTTGGAAGACTTTCTAACGGAAAAGAAAAGCCCCGCTAAAAGCTGAGTTTAAAGAACGCTGTATGTTAGTAGTTCGACTCCAGGCGAACAAGGTGGCTGTATGGTAGATTTTCGTGGCTTTGTGTAACGTTATTACGAGCCAGTTTCCCTTAAAATATCCTCCACGATGGTAACCCTCTTAGGCCTCTTGTGCTTTGCCATATCCAAATAATCTAACCTAATCATAATTATTTAATTTCTTTAAATATAATACAGGTCTCTAATATTTGGTGGCAACAATTTGAAAAGTGACTCAACTCAAAAACTGAATCGACGCAAAATGCCAAAACGAAATTCATAGCCCTTCTGGCCTAACACCCTTTGGGCTAAAAATAAATAAAATTACTTAGAAAATGCACTATATTTTTTTATCGAACGTCTTTGCTTCATCTAAAAAAACGAAAACTTTTTTTAACATAATGTATAGAATATTTTTTGCTCTTTGAAGAAGAAGAACACTCATAAAAACCTAAAATTCGTATTTTTTTAAAGTTATTTCCAAAGTAAGGTTGAATTTTGCCTAAACAACAGCAATTCTCTTAGTGCAAATATGCCTACATGTTATGTTCCTTAAGCAGAAATCTCATAAAATTCCTTGTACGATCAATGGCATTTTCATCGCAATGACTCAGGAATTTCATAATTATTCTACGAGAATAAGTCCTGGGAAATCTAGTAGAGCGGGCAATTTAAATTCGTCGCATTTGTACGTAGAATTTGACTGCTGAATTATATGCATACTTGTAATGAGCCAACTGTAATGTGTAGATAAAGATGAAAATTTGTTTTCTAATTACTAAACTAACAGTACAAATCCTTTTTGTTTACACCTTCAGGAAGTAGAATTGGTACGAAATATGGAAAAGCGTCGATTGAATTATGCTAATCTGTATGCGTGTGTTTCCAAACTGAATAACGTTTAAGAAGTAAAGTTATAGATTTTTATAAAGAAATGGCTACAAATATTAATATTTGTTTCAAATTTCGTGTAAATGTAATAAATATCTATTTTCAGAAAGTGCTTCACAAAATAATTAATTTTGCGCTGTGTGTAATAATTGCACTGTTTTTTCGTCGGATACCTATACAAGAGCTCCCGAGTTTTTTCGTTTAAAAAATAGAAACACTCAGGAATTCCTAATATGTGTTTTCGATATAAATTCCTAATATAAATACTTAGCAAAACCTTATGAGATAACATGCGACTTATGAGATAACATCTGTTTTGTAAAGATGGACGCAAATAATAGTAGAGGGAGGAATACCTTTCTGGAGGACTTTCTATGGGAAACTGTCTCGTGTACTCTTTACACATGGGAAAAATCACGAAAATGCCTATGCGGTGTCCGCCGAAAACATCGCCGACGAAACCATCGCGGAGGGAAAAACACAAGGCGAAAACGTCATGGTACAAAACATCGTGGGAGAAAAGAAAGCAAACAGAAAATATCGCAGTTCTAAAACATCGTGGTACAAAATATCGTCTTCGAAAATAAAGCGGTTCAAAAACTGCGCAGTTTAAAAGTATCTTCGTCGAAAATATCGTGGTAAAAAATAAAAAGCATCGTCGTCGAAAATATCGTGGTAAAAAAATAAAGTACCTACAAATCATCGCATGACGATAACATCACACACATGCGTTTTTCAGGTTTTAAAAGCTGTAAATGCATTTTCGCATAATGATTTGGAAGCTCAAGAAGGAAAGGGGGATATTTTTTTCTTTTATATTTCATATTTCTGAATGAACTAATAAATTTTTGCTGAAAAAGTAATAAGGAAACTTAAGCATTAAAAAATTGAAAATGACTAGAAAATTAATGCAACTTATAGCCCTTAATAGAATTTTAAATTTACATAGTTAATTAACAAAGGTCATTAATAAATTAATCTCTTTTTACAAAGTTTTACTTATAATGTTTCTTCAGAAATACAGACTAAAAATGTTTAGAAAAAGGAAGTTAAATAACTGCATGGAGGTTACATCCATAAAAATTGCTTAGTTAATTATGAAATTATGCAAGAACTTGTGGAAGAAGATCAGTATGCAACCGCTCGAGAGCTTGCTAAGGAGAAAGACGTTAATGCCATGGCTATTAGCCGCGCTGTGCATCGCATAAACTTGACGTACAAGTTCAGTCACTGGATGTCGCATGAGCTGACTCAATGAGATAAGGACAGACGTGTTCGAGCCTGTACTAATCTGCTCGAATATCAATGCAAGGACAAAATTCTGGACCGCATTGTCCCTTGAAATGAAAAGTGGATTTAGTTCAACAACAGGGGCCGAAAAGGAGGTTGGTCTGCTCCCGTCGGCAGCATTGCAAACCGCAATTTGACTAACAAAAAGCTCATGCTTTGTATCGGGTGGAATTTCCGTGGTATTATCCAGAAAGAGTAACTGTAAAAAGGTAAAAACGTCAACAGTAAGTTCTACAGTGAGATGCTAACCCTTGTTGATGCTTCCTTGTTGACGCTGCCATCAAGGTAAAACTTCGAACTGAGTTCCGGCGCAAAAAGGAAAATTTTCCATCAAGGTAATGCAAGACCACATGTGTCTCCATTCGCCAGCTGGACTCTGTACGGACTCGAATGGGATCTTCCCCTACACCCACCGTATAGCCCCGACATCGTTCCTTCAGACTTCTACATTTTTCACACCTGCAACTACGTCTTGACTGAGCTATCTTCCATTCTGCACAGGAATTCTGAAATGTGGTTGATCTGTTTTTAGACTTGTAGCCACCAAGTTTCTGGGTCGAAGGCTTTGAAAAACTACTAAAACGTTGACAGAAAATCATAGATTTGGGTGATAATTACTATTCGTATTAAAGGTACTGCTTTGATGACTTTTTTTGCTAACTTAAATAAGAATTGTTTTCTGGCGAAAAACTTTCGTTACAATCACTTATTTAACTATCTGATTATGTTTGTCGCTATGATTAAAACTTTGCGATCGATTTTTAAATGATATTCTGATAAGCTATGGAACTCAAATTTTGCATATAAACTCGCTGTGGATGATGCATGTTTCTCCCATTGTGAAAAAACAACCGTATCTAGAGGCCTCGAATTTTGAATAACGTAGTCCTTAACCGAGTATGAGCATCTGGAAGCCCGAATTTGCTTTATTTTCAATTTCATATATTGTAAAACTTTAACGAATTTTTGATTAACAAAACTTAACAATTTCAAAGCAAGCAATAACACTGTAGGGAATGAAACATTTTTATCTCCAGCGCGCGATACTGCCTATCGGAAATTCTAAAGATACGCTGTTTTTAAATATTTTACGCCCAAAGGGGCATTAGCCTAAATGCTGTCGAAACGTATATGCGTGTGTAAATTGAAAAAACGCCCCCTTTGGGAGCAATATAAAACCGGAAATCTTTAATATTTTTTGTCGTGTTTTTTATAATTTAATACTGAAATGAATTCTCGTTCGTATCTTGGTTTAATGAGCAAATTAAAATTCTCAGAATTTTATTGTTTGCACCATCGGATAAAGCAGAAAAAAATCTTTTAAATGAAGTTTCTATGAGGTTTTTAACTTAATTTCTGATTTTTAGCCCAAAGGGCTATTAATTTCGTTTTGGCCATTTTGCGGTGGTTCACTATAAAAGTCTGAATCACTTTTCAAATTGCTGCCACCAAATATTAGAGCCCTGCATTATACTTTGTAAGGTTTTAGTTAAACTAACAAAGTTTTATTGTAATTTGACTCTTTCTATCTGTTCTCATTTCAACTTCCCATTAGAATAAGCGGGCGTTTCAGCTTAATGCTAATTTGAAGTGGAGCCAAGTTCTACTTAAGCGAAAGGTAGAAACCTTTCAGTGTGAGAGAGCTTTTAGTCTCAGACCACTTTTACTCTATTCAACGTTCACCTGACTAGCTAGTATTTAAATTCTAAGCCGTAGCGCTGTTACGTGATTGATCATTGAAGTAATTCTAAGTGCGTCAGTATTAGTTAAATCTTGCTACGCACCATTTAGTTTAGAGGCCAACCTCGCGTTCATAGCTCTGTGAGCAAGACTACTTAATTTCTAATTAGTTTTAGTTTAAATTAATTTGATTGTTCATTTTAGACCCAAGCGTGGTCGTTATTTTCTGTATCCCTCCCGAGTTGGAAAGTGGCTGTAAATAATTGTGGTTTAATAAAAGAGGATTTTAAATCCCTTTAAAGTGCAGTTCTTCTACCACTTAATCACAATATTCTACCACAGAACATAGCTGCATTTAGCTCCCTGTTCAGGATCAGGACTCAAGTACTTTCCTGAAGATGTTTGCCAAGAATATGCACAGAACACTCAGTCCTGACACTGGCGCGCGAAGAAAAATGAGAAGTTGGTCTCTAAACTAAATGGTGCGTAGCAAGATTTAACTAATACTGACGCACTTAGAATTACTTCAATGAGCAATCACGTAACAGTGCTACGGCTTAGAATTTAAATACTAGCTAGTCAGGCGAACGTGGAATAGAGTAACCGTGGTCTGAGACTAAAAGCTCTCTCACACTGAAAGGTTTCTACCTTTCGTTTAAATACTACTTGGCTCCACTTCAAATTAGCATAAAGCTGAAACGCCCGCTTATTCTAACTGGAAGTTGAAATGAGAACTGATAGAAAGAGTCAAATTAAAATAAACCTTTGTTAGTTTAACTAAAACCTTACAACTTAAAGAAATTATATAAGGAAGAACCTGCATGAATATGTGTTCCTCACACTGTGGACAAACAACGGTACCTAGAGACATCAAATTTTAAATAACGTAGGCCTCTACTGGAATATGGGGATCTGGAAGCCCAAATTTGGAAGCTGAAATTCGTTTTATTACCGATTTCATATGTTGCAAAACTTTAACGAATTTTTGATTAACAAACTCAACGATTTCAAAACATTTCATTAACATTAACATCGCGTGTATCTTCAAGCACGGATATTTTACATGCGAGTTTTCCTTACATTTCTTACTGGTATTATGTTGGTGGCGAAAGAATGCAAAGGCGTTACAATGTATAATGGTACTTTGCATCGAATGACAAGAAGAATATTTGTATCACTTTTCAAATCCCGTTTTGAATCCCCCGTGAAAAAACGCTCCTTTGGGCATGATATAAAATCTGAAAGCTTTCAGATTTTATTTATTTTTGAATTCTTTTTAGGAAGGGCTACTAAATAGGTTATTTTTTAGTTTATTTGCGTGGCAGAACTGCTGGAAGTAAAAGCGTAAATAGTCATTATTGAAAAACGATTTTTCATAATTCACGTGATCTCTGAGGTCAACTACCTTGTTTGTTAACATTGGCTACACCTAAGCCACGTGATAACTAAGGTCGTCCCGATGTATCTTACTGAATAATTTGGTTTGCAATATGCCACTGAGACGAAAAACATTTTTCAAAAAAAGAAAGATATAAAAAAATCTTTTTTACAAAATAAACTTTTATTTAAAATTCATAAAATAATAAATGAGCTAAAGGGATAAAAATAATTTATCATGTATAAATTATTAATGGGAATAAAATATCATTATTAATGGGAGTAATAAATTAAATATTTCTCTTTACAAATTTCATATTAAGATTAATTAAAAACGTGAGAGCTTAAATAACTCTTAATTAATAACTAAATAACTCTTAATAATATCTCTTAATTAATAGCATTATCAAAATACAAACCATTATCTTTATAAATTTATTAAGGGCTCACGATAGCTCAGATTTTCTTAAAATAGGCAAATACTCAACATTTTACAGCTTCCCAATAGTTGGTCTCTAAGCTTCATAAATATGCCATAAGAAGAGCAAATTTTAAAAAATAGTGGATATTATTAATAGAATCTTGTAGCACTCTTGAAAAAGGCTGTGAAAGAAACGTACAGTAGAAGGTAAAATAAGTTATAAGTTTTAAAAAGTTCTCCATGAACCAAATTATTGTTAGTAAGAGAAATCAAATAGACGTTTAAGTTCATACATGCTCTTTGTCCAAATACTTACAGATTGCTGAGGGAAAATTCTTCTATAAACTCCTTTTCATAGCTTCTCTTCTCTGTAATTCTCTGTTCTCTCTCAACCAGCTTTTGGCGAAATAAATTGCCTTTATAATAAGATAGTCACGAATATTTGAAAAAGTTAGCTTCTAAAACAAAAGTATTTCTTCAGTAATTTGATGGAATGTCCTACGAGAAATGATTCTGGGGTAACTAACAAAGGAAAACAAACTAGATGATATAATATTTAATGTTTAGCCCAAAGGAGCGTTTTTTATATGACGTTTCCAGATTAATAGCTCTTTTGCGTTGAATCACTTTAAGTCTGAATCAATTTTCAAAATGTTGCCACCAAACATTATTGCCCTGTGTTGTATTTAAAGAAATTAAATATTTAAGAATCTGCTTGAATGTATGTATGTTTTTCGTATTGTGAAGAAACCACGGTATCTAGAGCCATCAGATTTGAATTACATAATACTCCACCCGAACATGGGCTCCAGGAAGCCCGAATTTTTACTTTCGAATTTGGTTTACTATCTATTTCACATTTTGTAAAACTATAACCACATTTTGATTAACAAGCTCAACGATTTCAAAGTGAGCAATGGCAACGCAGTACGAAAAAAAAACATGTTCATCTCCAGAGAGCAAGACTGTGTGTTGAAAATTCTAAAGATATGTTCTTTTAAAATATTTTGTGATATTGCTGTTGAATTGAATATTATGTGGTTTTATGAGTGAAGAATATGATACTTAATAAATACAAGCAACACACAAAACGTTAAAAAAATTCCTCTTTGGGCATAATATAAAATCTGAAAAGCTTTCAGATTTTTTTTTATTATTAACTTATAGTATTTCTTTTAGAATGTTTATAATTTTTAAACGAAGCTTTCTAAAGATTTTGTGAATACTGAAATCTTTCCTTTCAATTGATAAACGACTGTTAAAAGTATTAAAGTTGGTGAAAATGGTAATGTGTTAGAATTTCGAAATAAATTTTATGGTACCGTAAATTTGGAAGTAATTGAAGTAAACATTGTTGATGCTCGGATTATATACTAGTATTATTCGGATGCTCGGATTATATACTAGTATTATTCGGATGCTCGGATTATATACTAGCATTATACGGCTGCTCATTTAAAAGATAGTTCATATACAAAAGGAGATTAAATGATGCAATACACTTTTTTATTTCAAAGCTAGATTTCGTTAATGAAGTGTGTTCTCCAGTATTTCAAGCTTTTAATAATGAAGAATTCTACATTCAGCCACATTTACACTCGCAAGAATTTTGCTCAGCCTCATTTATACTTCTGAGAAATTTTGTTAATACAACTGCCTGTCTTTCACTCGCACAATTAACGAATCAATAACCAGTTTAATCAAACTTCCTTCTAGCGCGCTTATCGACAGGAGATAATAAACCAAACTGCTTCTTGCAGTTTTATCAATATTTCTACTGTTCGTAGTCGGGAATATTTGTAAAAAATGTTTTAAATAACTTTTCTCCCATTTTAAATAATAAGAGTTATTTCAAATTCTGTTTGAGTAGAATATATTTTTAAACTAATTTGTTTCGGTTAAAAATATAATTTTATTTATTGTAAATACGTGTTTTAGAGCACTAATGACTTCTTTTAACTCTCTTAATGTGGAAACCGCAGAAATAAGAGTAATTAAGTTCAAAATCAAAGGAGTTTCTTAGTAATTACTAAGGGATTAGATTTGTAAACGAGAAATAAAAAGGAATTAATTAGTGACGTAGTATGTGTGAGGTGGATGTAATATTCCCAAGTCGAAACATTCCAGGAAACCATGTTTAATTTTTTTCTTCTTGAAGCGGTTAGCCTTTTCATTCTAAGTTTCCTGCGGAATAGAAGTTAAGTAAAAGACGGTGAAATGAGCAAACCGTGAAATGCTAATTGTAACTAAATTCAGACGGTAAATGATTCATTTTTTTAATTAACCCACCGTTATTATTAAAGACATTACCTTTCGATAATTTCATTTGATTCGTGATTATGCCTTGCTATAATTGAATTCACAACAATTCACCTACACTACTTGTACAGAAAACGAGGGTTTACATTTCGCTTCTAGAAGCATGTCTTTTTAAATATAAAAATAATATTCAGCAGTATATATTGGTTAGATTTTGTTTATAAATGTAAATCATAACTATGAACGCAAGCCCTCACAATTTCACTGAAGATTCCTTTTCGACCATGGCAACGGGCGTTGGATAAAAAGACTATAAATAGACTATTTTGAAATTCCCTTTCTCTGTCTTTTCTCTTTAGTGTTACGCTCGCACGCACTAAAAAGGCTGCATGAATTTTTTTGAGAGAAAAAATATATTTTCTCTTGCACCACGACGTATAACACGTAAGCAAGAAAAGACACATCAACTTTAAATAATACAATTAATTCAAACATCTTTGACTAAAAGAGCACACACAAAAAAGAAAGCTAATATAAAAAAGAAAAGTAATATATAAGGAAAATTATTTACAACATTCAAAATAAACATAGATAAAGTCATTAATTGCATGTTAAAGCACTGCAAAATCATTAAAAGCACTGGACATTAAAGCACCGGACACATGGTATGTCCGGTAGCTTTTTTCCACCCTGAATCGGCGGCCCAGTTGTAGGGTTTCCCTTGTTTAGAATAACAAATTTATTTTACGTTTGATACCTTTCCTGAACATCTCAACTTCTCTTTGTATTTTCTCGCCATGATGTAAATTTAAAGTTACGTGAAGTGAGTATTTAAACGGGTAAAACTCTCAGTTTATGCAGAGCGTGTTCTCGCTAGCCAGCGCACGTGTCGCTTCTACCTTGTTGTTACGCCAGTAAGCCTTTTGGCCATTTCGGATTATCGTCACGCCTGTTAGGATTTGAGAGTAAACCTGTTAGGTGTAAATCAACGTGTTAATCCAGCATTATTCTATTTTAGATTCAACTTCGAATATATTCTACGTTTAAGTTCTCACCAAAAGTTGACGGTGTTTTGTAACGCACGAAGATAGTGCCTTTTTGTTAAACTTTGAATTAATACTTTGAATGTGAAACTTTGAATTACTTTTCACCCTTCTTCTGTGTTCGTATTTATTCACGTCTGTGCGAGAATTCGCCGGGTTCATTATAGGATCTAGAAGTAGTTTATGTGGAGTAAAAGACACAGATCTTCCAAGTGCCCCGTTTTTTTCCAAACCCATTAGCCACAACGACGCTGTAGTTGAGCTGGCCCTATCAACATCGCAAACTCCACCGGCCCTTGGAAACCTAATGGAAGGTTTCGGCTACCTCGTTGAACCAATGCGGGCCTCGATGAAACCCGAAGTTACATTCGACGGAAGAACGTCGGTCACTAGCTTCCTAGAAAAATTAGAAAACCATTTTTTACTTCATCCGGTTCCCAAAGTCCACGATAGCAACGACCACCATACGAGGGCAACTTTAAGTTGGTTTAAAGGTGTAGGGGAATTTCGTCTAGGGAATATAGGCAACCCTACATATACCTTTGAAAAGTTTAAAGCTGCTCTGGTAAAAGCATTTCCCGTGGTAAAAAATAGAGCAAAGCTTAATGCCGAATTATACGGCAAATACCAATTTAAAATTGAAGAACTATTGGACTTTATTTTCGTAAAGTTCAAGTTGCAAATCTGTTATACGGTAAAAAGCCTGATCCAGAGTTAATTCAAATTATCTTGCCTCGACTACTGCCACAAGTCTAAGATTATATTGAAGTGAGAAACCGCAGCACTTTAGAACAATTGTTTGAACTGGCGGGGAAATTTCAAAGTAAGAGAGTAGCAGAAAGTATGGTTACTGAAAAGTTTTGGCCGGACGCCAAACAGACAATGTTTTAGGCCGTATGCAGAACATGCAAAGAAATACAATACCGGTAATAAATTTCAAGATAAAAGAAAAGGCGATCGCCAAAATAGGCCGCATGGTTCAAAAAAGGGGCAGTTAATGAGGAGTTAAACTAGAACGGGTGGCTGAAAGGAGGGTACAGTAACCTTACTCGGATAAAAATCCCTCAAAAGTGCACTTAAATACGGTAATAATAAAAAATTTGTTCCTACCTGTTATTCATAATTGATTAAATAAGGTGCCAGCAGAGGGCTTAGTGGATACGGAGGCTCAAGCAGACTTCCTGTCAGAACAATTTTTTCGAAACAATTTTAAAAATTATAGATTATTTAAAATCCAAAATACTAAAGTCATTGCAGCGCAGGGCAAACAATGCGCACGTATAGGTAAAGCGACGTTTAATGTGGAGATAATGAACGAGGTGCAAAAATCTATATTCTTTGTAGTCCGAAATCTACAAACTCCGGTTATTTTAGGAACCGACTTCTTAAAAACAGCGGGGGCCCAAATTAATTTTCAGGAAGAGACTCTGCAATTGACGTACAAGCTGTGGAACCGCTTGGTATAAACCTGGAACATGTGAAAACCGAAGATAGAAGAAAATTACAAGATTTAGTAAGAAGTTTTTCTTATTTGTTCTCTGAAACGCCTGACCTCACTCAGATAGCGCACCATGAAATTAAGTTAAAAAGTGAGGAGCCTGTAAAGATCAGGCCTTATCGATATCACCGTGTAAAGGAAAAGATCATTGAGGAGCATATTCAGCGCATGCTCAAAAATAAAATTATTAAACCAATAAGTAGCCTTTATGCTAGCCCAGTAGTACTTTGCAGAAAAAAAATGATCTGCCTGCCTCAAATTTTAAGGCCTGAAAGCTAGCTATCGATTATACAAAACTGAACAGTTTAACTGAGTACTCCGTTTATCCCCTGCCTATAATTGAGGAAGTGATTTGAAATATTATGTCAACTAAGTACATGACCACGATAGATCTTACATCAGGGTACTTTTAGATAGCGATGAAACCCGAAGATGTGCCAAAAAGAGCATTCATTACGAAATCAGGCACTTATGCATTCATCAGAATGCCTTTCGGCTTATGTGGAGCCCCGGCGACTTTCCGGCGAACGATGGATATCATGTTAAGACCTATCCTCGGTAAATCCACTTTTATTTATCTCGACGACATTATTCTAAGCGAAAGTATTGAGGCACACATAAAAGATTTGAATGCAGTTTTTACATTATTAACAGATGCAGGCCTAAAACTAAATGTTAGTAAATGTAAATTCGGGGCAGAAGAACTCAAGTATTTAGGATATAAGATTTCAAAACGGGGAATTGAAACGAAGGACTCTAAAGTAATCGCAATAAAGAATTACCCACCGCCCAACACGGCGAAAATACTTTCTTCTTTCTTACGCATGTGTTCGTATTATAGAACATTTATAAAAGACTTTGCACATATAGCAGAGCCGCTGTTAAAATTGAGAGGAAAAAAAGCCAGATTTGCGTGGACAGCTGAGGCTAACACAGCGTTTGGGAGACTAAAAACTGCGTTAATTCAAGCGCCGGTTTCAAAATTCCCGAAGGGGGACGAAAATTTCGAAATTTCGGCTGATGCCACAGATTTTGCTATAGGTGCGGTTTTGGCCCAGAACAAGCAGCCCGTGATGTATTTTCAAAAACGTTTAACCAAACACAGCGCAACTACACGGCAATGGAACGAGAACCTTTGGCCGTACTTTTAGCGGTGCAAAATTTTAGAGTTTATTTCGGTAAGTCGTGCATTCAGTAGTAAGTGCACGGTTAGTCGTGCATTCAGATCACGCCGCCGTGGGTCGGCTATACTCGGGCAAAAAATTTTCGCCAGGTTTTATAAGTTCGGTATTAAAATTGCAAGAATTTAATTTGATAATTAAACACACACCGGGAAAGGAGAATAGTGTAGCAGACGCTTTGTCCCGAATAAAATTAGACGAAGAAGGAAAAGAAATACAATGTGCTATATTAACATAAAAAAATATTAGATACACGGGAAACAATTATTTCTGAATTAAAAGTTGATCCAGTGTATAGGCATATTTATGCCCAGTTAATTTTGAACATCCGGATATAGCGGCCATAAGGAAAAGAGCAGCAAATTGTAAAATTGCCGATAGATTATTATTTTGTACTAAAACAACAAATAAGAATAGCGAAATCAGGCCAGTCATTCCAGCCGGGTTGCGACTTGATATTTTAGAGGAATTACACTTTTATATTTATTACACTTATGTTAGAGGAATTTTATATGCTTCGAAGGCCGGACATCTGGGAATTCGGAAAACGGTTAAAGAGTACGCGAGGCGGCTACTGTTTTCTGCAACTTCAAAGAGTAGTAACGGAGTATGTCAGGTCCTGCCATACATGCCAGTTAGTTAACGATGTAAATTATAGCCCGGTCGGGTTTTTAAATAGATAATATAGAGGGAATTGAGAAAATGTACCCCCATGCAGAAAAAGTGTTAACTGTTTAAAATGTTAAAAGTAGTGGCATTGTAAATTAAGTGAAAAAAGTCTAGAGACCTTGCCGCACAAGTGAATCGCTGACTTCTTCCTGGTCTCCCGATAGCTGTCTCAGGAAGACGCCTATACAATCCAGTAGGTAAGCGGGAGGGGCAGGGAGGGAACAGGCACACGAGAGAAAAGTGCCTTCCCCCCCCCGTTGAATTTCATGCATCGAAAATGTCCGATTCTAAATCTGGCCATGGCCCTTTGGACAGATCTAGTTCTTTTACTCTGTAGTGACAGGCCTGGTTGCTTAGCGATAGACCAGTGGTGAGCAGAAGAATTTTCCCATGCCATGTTCGTTTTATTTTTGTAGTGAGATTGTATTTCAGATTGGTTTAAATCAGTGGAAGTGGGGGTAGGGAGATCATAACCTTTCTTTACAAGATCGTCAACTATTTCATTACCATACATCCCAACATGAGACGGTATCCACAGGAGATATATTGGTTTACGCTGACCAAACTCAAAAGCTTTAAATATCATATTCTGACCGGGCTTATCCATAATTTTAGGCTAGTTTTTAAGGTACTGAATGGAGCTTCTACTGTCTGTCAGAATCCATATAATGTCGCTAGTCGAACAGCGAGCATAATCAAGTGCTTTGCTGATGGCGATAAATTCCAATCAAACATTAAATGTACTATTATTATATAAAGTCATGTCCTGATATTGCAGAAAGCATGAGAATTCCTGTGACGTCACTCTTTGTCGAAACGTTTTCGTTAATCTCAGCATTTAAAAAAATAACTGCTGTTGGCAACTTTTTTGTTTCAGATTAAGATAAATGAGACGGTATGCTAGTGCCACGATAATTTTTTTATTATTGAGAAAAAGTTGTTATATTATATGAAATTTAAATCAACGTATACGTATTAACCTGAAGTGTTCAAGGTTTTGTTTCCTAGTTTGCAACAAAAAATATTTACGAATTGGATGTTGCTTGGAAAGAAGGAACTGATTTCATGCAAGTATTTACTGTAAAAAGCGATAATCGCAGTTATCTATGATCGTCTTCTCTCAGACGACTACTTCCACAAAAGACCAAATATGTCAGCAATCGTCGTTAAGGAAAATTCACTAAAGAATCTGTCAGGACTGAGTGTTCTATGCATACTTTTGGCGAACATGGTCGTGATAGTATTAAGTCCTGATCCCGAACAGGGACCCCCCCCCCCCCCTGTTCTGTAGTAGAATAACTGTGGTTAAGTGGTAGAATAACTGCACGTAAGGAGGGTTTTAAAGTGACCCTTTTATTAAACGACTATTTACAGCCATTTCCCAACTCGGAAGGGATAACAGAAAATAATGACCGCACTTGGGTCTAAACTGAACAAGCAAGTAATTTAAAATAAAGCTAAGTAGAAATTAAGTAGTTGTTGCTCACAGAGCTATAAAAGCGAGGTTGGCCTCTATGCTAAATCTTAATGGTGCGTAGCAAGATTTAGCTAATACTAACGCACTTAGATTCCTTCAATAAGTAATAGCGTAACAGCGCTAAGGCTTAGAACTTAAATACTAGCTAGTCAGGTGGATGTCAAACAGAGCCACAGTGATCTGAGACTAAAAGCTCTCTCACACTGAGAAGTTCTTAGCTAACCTTTAAATACAAACTTGGCTCCGCTTCAAATTAGCATAAAGCTGAATCGCGTGCTCATTCTAACGGGATATTGAAATAAGAACTTAAAGAAAAGAGAAAATTAACATAAAACTTTGTTAGTTTAAACTAAAACCTTACAAATCTTAAGGAGAATTCACTATATTTTATTTAAATGCCATAATTCTTAAAAAGCAGTATAGTAAAAATATACTGCGATACTTTTTGAGCTGATGACACAGTTTATCAAGATATGTTCAGAAGATAATTTTCTTTTAAGTTAGAGCAAGAATTTTGGGAACATTAATATTTAATTAAGAACAAATAAAGAAACATGATTTTAAATGTAGGAAACATGCCTTTGAATAATAGAAGAGACAATTATTAAAATAATTATTTTTAATAATTACAGATATTTTATTTTCATCTGTATTCTCAAATAACGAAATGATGTTACCGCATGTTTGGAATTGATTTTTAATGGGATATATTTTAATTAACATTCTAAGAATTTTTAAAATAAATTCCAAATTATTAAGAGAGAGGTGCTAGCACCAGGGTACCTGGGCCGAAGGCCCTACCCCTTATCGAAAAGTTGTGTTTTTCTTAATAGATGGCAGTAACAAAAATGATGAGTTTATATCAGTAATATCAAGAATATAACAGTCTTAAACATAACTCGAGCAATGCATGAAAGTGCCGAAAAAGTCAGAACTTTCTAAAATTGAGTGTGAACTGACGCCAGTTGTTCTAGTAAACATCAGACACTCAGTTGATCTAGTAAACATCTGGTGGGTGATTTGCTGAAGGCAACTTACATGAAAAACATTCAGTAGAAATGCAGTTAGTAACTAAGTACAAATCAGTTGGTGACATAAGGGAGACATTAGTTTAATTAAAAGAGGTTGGAGAAATGCATACATGACAATGAGCAAAGTGTCGAGCAAGTAAGAGGAGCATCAAAGAGCCAAAATACTAACAATAAATTAGTTACACTAGGTGATACATAACAAATTAAATGTAAATTTTTTTAAATATATGTAAGTTGTTATTACACATTTATATGTATATTTTATTTACATATTTAGTGGAAGATACTATAGGGTTAGGCATTTTGTAACATGAAAACTTCCTTGAAGAGGTTAAATAGAATAAATAGTTTGTCAATTGAAATCTCCGCAGCCTGGATTTCAGGCATTTTTGCTGCTATCTTCTGAACAATTTGTGTTATAGAAAGCTCACGAATTATCTTACTTATCTCTTGGGAAATTTTGGCACCCCCCCTTCAATTGGCTGTGTGACCAGTCTCCAAACAGTTACAGCACTTAACTATATTAATTTCCTTTGAATCACATTCAAAGGTTTTGTGATCGCCGGCGGACATCACACAACGCGGCTTTAGTTTGCAATGTTCAGCTGTGATGGAAGTGTTGACAATTAAAGCACTGAACAGTGCATCCATTGATTTTGTACTCTTCAACTTCTATGTAAAATAACATGAAATATTTCAATTCATATATTTTTCCCACATCTGGTGTATGTTCAAGTTGAATCTGAAAGAGTGGCATTGATGCTTTAGTTTTTAATCTGCGGAGTTATGCCAAAGAACCTCTATGTAAAGAAGGAAAGGCTCCATAGACGTAATGTAAACCACTTTGTCTGCAACGCCGCTACAAAGAAAAGGGAACATTCGCCAAGGGATTTGGCGACGGAATCTGTTGGCGAGAATTTCCCCTCTGTGATATACCGATTCTTTGGTACCTAGCCGACATTTTCCCCCTCCGCGACGTGTATAGGAAATTGAGGAACACGGGTTAAGATGAATCGTTCTTTGACTTGTCGCGATAATTTAAACTCGGAAATGATGAAATATTAGGTGAAGTTTCACTTTCACTGGCTGTTGAACTTCCATTGTCCATATTGCTACTTGAAACCAAAGAACCTATTCTTTGTTTAAACTCTTGCTAAACGTAACGGTCGAACCTGTCCAAACCAACTTCGACATTCAGCTTCGAGCTTTGGCGCTTTTTGGCGACAGATATTTCACGCATGCGCAGTTGTTTTCTTTTCGTTGGAAGGGAGCCACTTCTGCTTCTGCGAAGTTTTCCTTCTTAACAGTACATATTCTTTGGTTGTGCTACCTTACGGACTTTGAAACATAAGTTATTTTAATTCCTCGCGAATTTCCGCTAACGGACAGTCTATCGGTAAACCTCTTATCACTACTTTAACAGGTTTCTCATAGTTTTTCATAATTAGTTAGTGGTCAACTTTTTGTGTATCCAGATATTTGGTGATCTCGCTATGATCGTCTTCCGTTTTGGGAAATATTTTCAAGAACTCACCCGAAACTTTTCCAGCAAAATTTCATTTGGTTTCCATTCTCATTTGCCTAAGAAAGTCTGAGTATTTTATGTGAGGTTTTGCCGTAATTGGCTTAACTTTTGGGGATTCCGTTATTACAGTTTCTGTTTGCGTGTCTATATTTTTTTTCTACAGTATCATGAACATCATTTTTCAGGTTTGCAAATTTGTTGTTAGTTGGAATTTTTAAATTACTTTTCACTAATTTAGGGGGCCTGGCCGTTTTGCTGGGTGAAATAAACCCTCTGCATCCTGTGTTTGTTTAATTGATCTTTTCCCTAGTTTTTTTGAGGAGCGTTTTGGCTTGGTTGAATTAGTATGCACCTCATCAGAACATGTATCATTAACAGCATTTCGGGGGTGACTTTCATTACTTGTTTTAGTAGTTCAGGCTTCACTAATAACCATTACGTCACTATCACTAATATCATTACAACTGTTTACATCAACATTTGACATGGGTAACTGAGCAAGTTTACATTGTATTTCAGAATAATTAAGATAAGCAAATTTAGGATTAGCGTCACCAAAAGATTTGCACTTACCTTTGAACAGCTGCTTTAATTTTTCGGCGACGGTTCTTTGTCTTCTCATAGAACTAACTATTGGTGTATGTTCCAAATCCCCGACAAAGCCCAAGCACATGTTGATCGAGTTAATAATGTTTCTGATTTTCGCAACGTATTCCAGGATAGTGGTGTATTCCATAACTTTGAGGGTATCCTTTAGTAACAGTTCGTTTCATTTCGAGTCTAGATTTTCGTCCGGAAAGTTCACTATTTCATCAGGCAAACCCGCCACGAGGTGACGGGCGACCGCTTTAGCAACCTCGGGTGTGAGGGGTCGAAAGATTTGATCCGCCATGAAAACGGTAGAAAATATCCGTGAAAAAAGATGATATCACATCATATTCACACAGTCAAATTTTCACAGGTTGAAAAATCACTAACAGATCATAGATGTAACACGTTTTAAACGTGAGTACGTGGCTGTGACAAAATGACGCACCTAACAGAACCGGAGCGATGAAGAAGCACGACCTACCAGCTCAGAAGCTCAGCATCGAAAATCACCATGTTGTTTTACCGTTAGCGGATAAACTAAAAATCATCGAGCTATCAGATAAAGGTGTTACGGGTAAACCTGAGATATACGGTGTTGCACAATCAACGATTTCAGCCATTAAAAGGAACAAGTGGCGCGTGATTCGTCATGGATGGTGTGTGATTCGTGAGACCTTGGGTTTCAGATTATTAAAGGTGATGAACTTATTGAAAGTGTGAGAGAAGAAAAGTGTCGATGAAGAAGATGACCTTAATATATCGAAGTTGAAGCAGACACAAGACCATCAACTAGTGAAGCGTTTGTCGGCCTTGAAACTTCATTGAGGTGGATGGAGGGTCAGCTCAAGTGTGACCACATGCAACTTCTAATTGTCAAGCGGATGCGTGAATTGGCTGCCCGAAAACGGATGAAGACAGTCAAACAACTTACTTTGACCGAGATGTTTAACAAGCAACAATTCTCAGCACTTATAAGCACTGTATAGTAAGCTATATAGCAACATGTACGTAAAAGTGTTGCCTTCAAATTTTAATTGATTAAAACCTCTTTTTCATTAAAAATAGTTTTTTTTACACATTTCCAAGATACAATACATACAGTAATTAATTAAAATGTACGTTTATCCTTCGAAAAAATCCAGTTATCCGAATGGGTTCCGGTCCCAACTGATTCGGATAACTGGAGTTCTACTGTATCTCCTTCTTCTTCTAAGAGGATACAACAGTCATGAATATAATAACAATAACTTTTTGTTTGACGTTTGAAATAGCGATGATGGTGGTTGCAGTAATGGTGCTATTGTAAGTTTGTTTAATAATGTGAAGACGAATATTCAAATGCAACTTCACATTAATTCGACTTCAGTAATTCTCTAGCTCAAAATTTAACATTGGAAACAGAAGAAGACTTCTCCTTTCCTTTGTTCTTGCTCTCCAAATTACAGCTTCTTATGACAAATAAAAATATTCTTGGTCTTCCAGTGAGATTTAGAGATAACAAATCTTTAACACTTTGTTATTTCCCGTATGAAAATGCCGATTTTCTGTCAGAATTCTCTGCTGCCTTTCCATAACATAATTAAAATGGAATGATAAATGCAAATGAAAGAAGAAAAAAGAGCTACAAGTAACAAACTTCGGAACATCATACAGAAAACAAACAGAAGGAAAAAAAATTAAACCGTAAAGAAAATGATGACAAAACGAGTAACAAAGGAAAAAAAAGTTAAGGAAGAAGAAAATGGATGAAAATAATAAAAAAGCAAGGGGAAAACGATTCTGATTTTCTAAAAGACATTATTTTTTACACCTATCGGATAAAACAGAAAGTTATTAGTCGTAAACCATGCCATACAAGAGATATGATATCTCTTAAAGTTGACCATATCGATTGAATCCGTACTTCTAAAGAGAAACATTTCAGAAACACGTTTTTATTGCCTGAAGCTCAGCGGCGGAAAAAAAACGAGTATCATTAATTTTCCTCTGAAACCAACATATCTGTTATCGCTTTATTTACAAGCTTTCTGACACATATTTAAAAAAATATATTGATAAAGGATTACAACAACTGCAAACGCTCAAACCAGGGATTAAAACATCATGAATCATCAAGAGATCTTTTTCGTATTAGTTCTTATAAAATAAACAAAAACAGTAATTGAAACGTACGTAACTTTTCAAATCAATATCTAACAGAATTTCTGAGAGAAGATACTGCGAAGCTATGCTTGTTACTTATGAGTGAGTTTAGATAATATTTCCGTTACACTCAGAAAGATTAAATTATGGAAGAAAATTATATTTTATGGCTATGAGTACTCACCAGAATGAAAATATCTTAAAAATAATTCAACAAGTATTAGAATTCAAATAATGATAATTATACTTCTTCCTGATTTCGTAATTCAGAAATTGGTAGTGCCATTTTTCTGTCTCATATTACATGTGACAAATTTGTAAATTCAGATTAGAAATTAGGTAAGGTTGAAGAAGTTTTCAAGTTAAGGAAGATATATCTTACATATTTATTACTGGTAATAAGTTCACTTACGTTTTAAGATTGGCAATAAAAGGAAGCAGGATTAAAGAAAGTTTTATCTTTTTGTTAGAGTCAGCTTTTGCTCCTCATTTTGTTGAAAAATGTGGAAACATTTGTCTTTTGGATAACATATTTTATCTTACAAATACCAAGAACAAATGGTAGGCATACGAAGCACTAATATTCAAAATGATTCGTAATGAGACTGTTATTACTGGTATTTTTGGCAGTCGTTTTTCAAAATTTTAAGAACAATTTTTCCGGCAGTTTCCAGAACCGCTAAACAACTCTATAAGTACGGCTGCCTTGGAGTTGTGAGAGTTAGTTATTTCAGTGATTTAAGTAAAAACTGCGCGAGTGTAACTGAGCTATAGACATTGCCCTGTGAGTTACGTATTTTGCTTATGTGAGATATCTCTTGCGTTTTAAACAGACTTCGCCTGATCTCTATTTTCCTCCTTGAGTTAATTATTGATGGTACCTTGTATGAATTATTATTTAATTTAGTAAACTTCTTTCTCATTTGTTATAGTTTTTAAAGATATCTCCATACAGAAGTTGTAGCGCGAAATAATGCTAAACACAAAAAGAGTGTTTTTTTTAAAGTTTTTTAAAGCGTATGTGTTAAGAGAATTATTTAACCGGCGGCACTATAAATCGCGGAGTATTTACTTATTACTACGGCCCCGTTTTTTAAACACCAAGATTATCGTCCAGTTCATGTTTACCTCCCACGTACACTCTTTGGCTGCTACCTTTCCACAGTTGCTTAGCACAGTTATAATAGAGCATTAGAAACAATTTCTCGTCCAAGAAGTTTCGCCACATGAACTTCGCTAATGATTATGGCGAACCATACCTTGTCAATTCTTATCTCGCCTCTTACGGAGCGCCATATTCTTTCAATATTCTATGCATATGCAGTTGATGTTAGATCAACATAATAAAATTTTTAGTTCAGTAAAATGTCTCTAACTTGCTTTCTCCAGTCTTCTGTCCAAAGCCCTGCCTACTTGAGAGGCATATATCCGAATTAAATATCTTGACGTTTACGATACCTGGACCAGTCTGAGAAGGCGAGAAAATATATCGCCGATGCATCATACATACACTGGTGTGTAAAAATTAAGGACGAGACGGTTTTTTCAATATAACTTTGAACAAAAGCTTTCCAAATCAACACATTTAATACCGTAAGATCCCCAATACGTAAGGACATGAGTAATGTAAGCAACACTTACTAAAAGAGAAATCAGAGGGATAAAAAGAAGCTTTATTGAAAAAATAGTATGGAGCGCAATGCGACTGAAGGCCGAAACATCCCTGTGATGGGTGTCCGGCAAGAAACATCCGGTCTTTAATAGGGGATATGATCTCCCCTGACTGCCAGGCAGGTTTCACATCATTTGTGCATGCTGGATATGTGGTTGTTAATGAGCTGTTGAGACACTGCTGCTCGTTCCTCTTGTAGCACCAATCGCAGTTTCGGAATCGTTACTGGCGATAAGTTACGTGCTGCCACGGGTCTCCCTAGTAAGTTCCGTACATGCTTGACGGGATTTAGATCCAGAGACCTTGCCGACCAATCCATGTGTTCAATATCTTCACTCTCCAACAGCTCTTCGACAGTAACTGTGCGATGAGGTGGAGCGTTGTCGTCCATGAAGAGGAACTGAGGACCCATAGCCCTTGTGAAAAGACGCATGTAAGGAAGAAGAACCTCGTTACAATAGCAGTCCCAGGTGACGAACCTCCTTGGGAGATATGAAGGTCGGTCCGGCTACCAAGCATTATGTCTGCTCGAACGAGAACTCCGCGACCTCCAAAACAGTCCCTTTTGATGATGTTGAAGGGGTTATTGCGTGTTCCCCGCTCTGTCCAGATGTGTATGTGTCTAGAATCGCAACTCAGACTAAATCTGCTCTCATCTGTAAAGAGTACTCGTCCCCATTCATTGTCTCTCCAATTCCGGTGTTCCCGGCACCACAGAGAACGCCTTCTCCGATGGGCAGGCGTTAGAGGTACACACCGTACAGGGCGTCGTGCAAACAGACCACCACCGTGCAGTCTTCTGGCCACGGTAAAACGCGATATCGGTCGTCCAGTCGCCTGTGTCGTGTGTCTAGCGATTTCTCCCGCTGTCTGCCGCCTGTTTCTTCTGGCCTGTAAGGCAATATACCGGTCATCTGCGGGTGTGGTTCCTCGTGGACGACCACTACTAAACCCCCGGATAGCTGTTCCTGTAGTTTGAAATTGTCTCCAAAGTCGTGAAACGATGCTGTGAGCAATTCCGAACTCTGCAGCCACACTTGTCACACTGCGGCCTTCCTCCAACTTCCCAATGATTCGACCTCGGGTAAAAGCATCCAGATGTCGTCTAACAGATTGATTATTCGCCATTTCTCGCTGAGGCAGCAACTCGGTGTGATTTTAACTGCTATACGGCGTGCAATCTCTTTGCCAGAAATACTGATCTTACACCGACAACATGCTATATACTACTCAGACACTCCCCCACTACGTCTACCTGCATATCTGCGCATGTGCTACCGTACATCACGTTACTTAATCTCCTGATCGGTCTTTCTGTCCGCTCTGCCTCTTCGTTCAGCTGATATGCTAATTTTTCGACTTCGTCCTTAATTTTTGCACACCAGTGTATATGTTCAGCGGCTTGACCAGGATTAATCATCGCTGACCATGACGACATACAGTGTTACTGGAGAATTATTTGGCGAAAGCCAATGAAATTGTGTGGGAAAATCATGTCTCCTAAAAGCAATGGCGGATGCTAAATCAGCACTTTGCTTACTAAGCAACAAATATCGTGAATTATTTTGAGTCTTTGTTAGTGTTTTAACAAACTTAATTTGTGATGTGACATTTATTTCAGATCATAATTTCCAATAGATATCTTTATAAATGACTAAACATTTCTTTTCATCTTTACAAAAGTGGTTTGTTATTGTAAGCTACAGAACGATACATAAATATTTTTTTACCTCATTCATCAGCATTAACTAAATCTGCTAGAGTATTCTTTCCTGTAATATTCGTATGCTTTGAGAAGTCTGACAGGCAAGATAGGCCTAATTTATTGTCGTTTGCTCTTGAGGATATTTCCTATTTCCTATTGTTAGTCATTTTCCAACCGCTGTTGGTAGTTCGATCGCTTGGCGTGTTTACTAAACAGCTACAATTTGCGTGGAACCTTCAGATTATAAGTTCGAATCTAACTAAACTGCTTTCTATTGAGCAAACATTTTAATGCTCGAACAGATTTCTGTAATTAAGAGAATTATGACAATATTAATAGCTATTAAAATATTTGCATGTTATGTAATTTTGCTTTGTTTTATTATACTTAATATGTATTGATTTTTATTTCCGTTCATTAATTATTTACACCATAAATTTGTATAAATTATATAAACATACGAATTAGATTTTTATGATGCTTATAGAGTGATAAATTTTTTTTTCTCTTTCATGTGCTTAAAATGCACTCTTTATTAAGTCTAATATCAGCAATGTATGATATATGTTATAGTTATGCTATACATGAAATAATTGATTTATTTTTATGCAATGAAAGCTCTCTCTCCCCCT
>KK116900.1:429398-467444 GCA_000611955.2 Stegodyphus mimosarum
TAAAGACATAAAGTAATAAATTTAGAATTAATTTTTCATAAAGACATAATTTAAGCTCATAATTAATAAATTTGAAATATTCCATTAAATATTACAAAGAATTTAAAAAATTTTAAAACCAAAATTTTTCAAACAAGCAGTACTCCAATTCAAAAAATTAATGAAATTTAAAGGAAAATGAACAAAAACAGAAGAATTCAATCAACTTCAATGCTACTTCGTCGGGGAGAGGAACATTGCAATCTCTCCTCTATAAAAATCCTTGTTTTTCTGTATCCAGAATTAGACGATGAACCATTTTGATGTAGTTTAATTATAATAGTTCATCCGAAAATTCTGGCACTTCCCCAAAGCAAGCAAAAAACCAAAGTAAAATCTAATTAGAATCTTGAACCTTAAATAAAGAGAATTCTATTTTATTAAAAGATTGAAAACGAAAGTGAAAAAATGAAATAAAATAAAATACGTCAGTGAAAAATTTAAATCAATTTTTTTTTACCTTTAAACGTATAGCATATAATCCAAAGAATTTAAAACCTTATAAAACTTAAGTGAAAAGAATTTAAACTCAGAAGAAGTAATTAAAAACTTCGAGCACGTTCAATGGACACCAATCGAAACTAATGATAACGCTACAGTAGCGACGTTCAGGTTTGCCGTTTTGGCTTCATTGGCGAAATTAAAAAACATTGGCGAGAAAGTAATAGCTCAAAAGGCTAAAATTTAGAACAAAAGATGGAATTTTGAAACCTAAAGGAAAACTATTAAATATTTCAAAGAATATTTTAATTTTAGGCAAAGAAAAAGATTATATTAATTGAATGAAATTAAAGTAAATTCTGACTCTTTTAAAACAAAAGTGGGAATAAAGAAAATCAAGTGCAAAACTTTAATTAAATTTTAAAATCTATTATTCTTTAAAAATTAGACTCAAAAAGTTGCCTAAATAGTGGTCAAAAAGTTTTTAATAATGGTCTTATATATAAGTGTAGAAAAAATAAAGTTGAAGTTTAATTTTTTAAAATTGTTATTTAAAATTACAGAAAAAGGTTGAAAAAAGAAGTAAAGGAACTGCTGATAGAAAAGTAAAAGGTTCTCACGTCATGGGCTTATCATGACGACTTTGAATATATAAGGCCCTTATTTAGTACTAGAACAGTAATTAAGAGAAAAAAAATAAAAAAAAAATAAAAAAATCTTATAAACCTTTTAAAACATCCTTCTTTATCATTCTCTTTCGGAGTTTTCAGATAAAACATTCATACTTTTAAAAAGTATTATAGTGTGTAGACTACTCCAGTTTTCTTTAAATGAATGTTAATGAATTTTAAAGCAATTTCATTATCTTTTAAAATTTTGGTGAGAATTAGAATTTCTTCTTCTTGTGTTTCTATTTCAATGCAAACTTTTTAATTCTGCTAATTTGGTTAACAATAGTATTTGCAATAATCTTTTTAGATATGTTGGAGTTTCAACTTATAAGTTTATTAGATTTTAAGATTATTAGAGAAAAGATTTTAATTTTTCTCATATCAAAAATTTTAATTTCTGTTACATTATGGATACTTAGATCAATGTAAAGTATTTCTGTTTGACATGTTTGGTATTTCTATTGGTTATTATTGGTCTAACTTAGTTTTAGACAGTTTAAGTAGATGTTGCTGTTTTCCATGAGATTAAAATTGTTGAAAGTAATAATATCATCAATATGTTAGTTCTGATTTACTGAAATCTTTATCAGAAAGGCTCTTGAGGATTTGAATTCTTTACAAAATAGAAATAAATTACAAATATGAGTGGAATATGAACTTCCCATTGAAATTCCTTGTGTTTGCAGGTAAAGTAAGTGTAAATGCTTAATATAGTTATTGTATAGCAAAAAATGTAGAAATTCTTTCCATTTTGGAAATTCAGAATATTAAGTGTTTCAGGAAACAATTCTGTCATTTCTAAAGGACTTTCGTAGGTTTCTTTGAGTAGCAGAGACGTCATTAGTTTCGATTGGGATCTATTGAATGTGCTCGAAGTTTTTAATTACTTCTTGTAAGTTTTAATTAAGTCTTTTCACATAAGTTTTATAGCGTTTTAAATTCTTTGGAATATATGCTATACGTTTAAAGGTAAAAACATTTTTATTTAAAATTTTCACTGAAGTATTTTATTTTATTTTAGTTTTCACTTTCGTTTTCAAACTTTTAATAAAATAGAATTATTTTACTTAAAGTTCAAGATTCTAATTTAAATTTCCTTTTTTTTTTGCTTGCTTTGGGGAAGTTCCAGAATTTTCGGATGAACTATTATAATTAAAATACATCAAAATGGTTCATCGGCTGATTCTGGATACGTAGAAGCAAGGATTTTTATAGAAGAGCGATTTCAAAGTTCCTACCCCCTTACGAAGTGGCATTGAAGTTGATTGAGTTCCTCTTCTGTTTTTGTTCATTTTTCTTTAAATTACATTAATTTTTCGAATTGGGGTATTGCTTGTTCGAAAAGTTTTGGTTTTAACATTTTTTAAATTCTTTGTAACATTTAATAGATTATTTGAAATTTATTAATTATGAATTTCAATTTTGTCTTCGTGAAAAATTAGTTCTAAATTTCTTACTTTATGTCTTTAATGATTATTTTTCAGCAGCTTAATGAGCGAAAATACTAGGCATGTTTATATTTTGTTTTTAAAAAAATTGCATATATATATATGTATGCACATCGCTTTACTTTAATAATTGACTGTCTTTACCGTTTAATTTTTTTAATTTACAACCTGTCGTTATTTTTCATATTTTGCAATTTTATTGACGTGTTTATTCAATGTTACTTTGCGTCTGCTATTAAGTGTCCTATTTATTGTTACTATTGTTATTCTTACAACATATTTCTAAAATGAATCCCCGAGCAATAAAAGTATTGAAAACTACAAATTATTATGTTGTTGTGAGACTTATGGAGGTTTTCTATTAGCTACAAATCACGTCATCTGCTTCGGCTTCGGTGACTTAGGAACTTAGAGCAACTTGAAACAAAATGGCCCTGTATGGTTGTCAAGTAACAAGTCTATGAGAGAAATTCTATAGCAAAATGCAACTTTATCTCATCGTGTAGACGTGCTTTATATAATCATCAATAGTTTGAATTTGCCGGACTATTTTGGGCCTGAGTGCGGTTGTCTCTCGATTCGAAACCTAAGCTAAAAGGGATTCACCAGTTTCTCGACATAGCCCGCCAAATATCAAATATTTTGGAAGAACCCTACCATCCTTGTTTTCTCCTCCACACGAATAAAAATTTGTTTATATGCATAATTTTTTTCAGGGGCACATATTCGCTTTTGGTTGCCGAATTTGATGTAGAGAACACAGCTGTATCATAAAATTATTCCGTTATTTTCGCAAAGGCTAAGTTGTGAATAATATTGTGAAACCGCTGCCCTTTATTTCATGTTACGTCTTCGTATATTTTCATTAATATGTAGTTTTACTTATTACCCCTTTTCTCATTCTCGAATGCGAAGCAAAATGAATCTTTCTTAGAAGAAAGATATAGCATCTTTCTCATTTCTAGGTAAATCAAACATTTTCAACACCTTTTTGAAAAACGAAAATACGTTAAGGTATATAGATTGCAAGACTGGATATATTTTGAATGATTAGTTTTGGCAACGAATGCTGCGTACTAAAAAGATGCAAGGCCTCGGCTGTAATTTTCTGAAAGCTAAATATATATTTTGTGTTTTTCTCCATTAAAATATTTTGCCAAGTAAACAAGATTTTGAATAAAGAAGACAGAAAGCTAAAAAATTATCAGAAATGGAATGTATATTATAATAGAGTAATAAACATTATTACTTCATGAGCCAAGGTGTTTTATATAGGTATTCACTAAATACAGATACAAAGGAATCCAAACTAGTAGTTTCGTTTCATGAAGGAGAAAGAGTACTAAAAGACCATCATGATAATTCATTTGCTGGACATTACGGCATTGAAGGAACGTGATAGAATTGCAAAGTGGTACTACTGCACTCATAGGCGCAGGTATACTGTCGATTATATCAAGAACTGCCATGGTTTTAGTCATGACAAATCCAATAACCAGAAGCCATCTGGACTACAGCAAACACCGATCTATAGTCATCGATTTGAAACTCTTCAATTGTATTTGTTTGACTTTTACTGAACAAACAGTAATGGAGTAGATAGTTTTAATCGTAGAAGACTGCGCCACAAAGTCGGTGGACTTATTTGGATTAACCATGCAACTACTTGTCCAGTCAGACTAATAGAAAAAGTCTTACTTACGATATGGTTTACATAGACGTGCCATTAGTGAAAATGTACTACAATTTGTTTGAGTTATAATGCAATAGGTTTATTTCCTCTTAAAAATTAAGCAAACTTTAGATTAGTTTACCTTCCACAGGTAAAACCATGGAAAGGAAGAATAAAGAATTTAAACCTCGTATGACCGTGTTAGGTTGATAATAATGCCAATGATAATAGTCCAAAATAATAATTTTTCCCAGAGATAATGCCTTATCTAAAGAGTCGGCACTTTTAGCAAACAGAACAGAAAAAAATATATAGAGCAATGACCGTATAGAGGATCGAATGCAGGGACGGCAAGACCAAATATCTTGAATAGAGGTAAGACAAGACAGTTATAAGTATCATGCAGATAAGAAATTTAAAAAGGCTCCCCTTTTCAAACAAGGTGGCAAAGTATGGGTCACAGTCACCTTCTTAGTAATGCCAATAAGAAAAAATTCTAAATTTAGATTCAGACGGAATGGCCCGTATGTCTCCTAGAGATCTCCAACTTCGTATATGAAGGCCACCGCACCACCGCTCGCATATAAGCATTCTGTACCACACCACGCGCATAGGAAAAAAATCCATCCTTGTGATTCGATACTGCTTCCGATGACATCATTTCCTCTACGCCTAGGAACGTCTTGACTCCTTAAGCTCGAAAATATGCCTCCATAACCGTTTGTTTACATTTTGATAGAAGTACCGAAAATATTATTACTTTAATGACGTGCCTTATATTTTTGTTGCCGATTACACTTATTACGACACTGTAGTTATGGTGAATTTAATATAAAAAATGTAGTGCTTTTTGTCATATAGAGGAACATCAGTATTTCTTATAGTGCGCTAACTCCGTAAATGTATATTAATATTAGGTGCAGAGGTTTTTTAATAAATGTATTCTTAATTTAAAAGCCTTCGTATGAAAGGTTTTGTGATTATTAATTCATTGTTTCATGTTCACTAAATAGAGATCCTTTGCGGATGCTATCTCCGAAAGCACGAGACAAGTCAGCTTTCTCAAACAGCAAAAACGTCGGGAGCTAACATAATACACAGTAAATTCACAATATTTGTAGTCAGTCTGAAAAAGTAAAATTTATTTTTGAAGTTAGACTACAATAGATTTGGAACATAGAAACAAATGTAACTATGTATAAATTGAATATTTCCCGTAAATATATACTTTATGAATATTGCCCATTTTTGAATGCGGGAAACACTAGTTTTATACATACATAGAAATATTTTGAAACACTTTGTATAAAACTAGTGTTTATCAGAGAAGAAAGTTGTTTTTATACACGTGTGTATTCAGCGAATGTACTGAATGCACCTTTTCCCTTCATTTACTAGAATACTAGAAGTGTGAAAGACGCGGACATTAGCATGGAAGTAGCATATACATTTGCAAAATTAAATATTTTCTGCAATGTGAAAGGACAGAATGCAACAAAATTTCAATAATAATATACTTACTAGCACATAACGCCTTTACATTTCAGACGAGATCGTCGTGTAATCCAATGTGTTTTGTTTTTTGCACTAGATTTATTAACTCATTTATTTATATAATCTAAGCATTTGAGATTGCTTCAGATATTAACAGCATCTTTGAAGGATTTTATAGTTTTATTATTCCACAAATAGGATGCCAATTGCAGAAGGCTGCATGTCAGTTTTTTCGTCTGGCATTACTATCCAAAGAATACAAATGATAATTTTCAAGCTTTCGTATCACTCACGGGCGTCATTCAACAAAACCAAAACTGTAAGAATTCCACCTAAATGTCATTACGCCAAGAGAAAATGATGTCATCGGAAGGTATGTCCAATCACAGGTACGGATTTTCCCTATGCGCGTGGCGCGGTACAGAATGCTTATATGCCCACCGCTCTGCTACAGGTCCGAGGAGCAAAGAAGATCCATGACCATTCATGACGGCTAGTGTCTCCTAGGAAACAATCAATAAACTCGAAACTTGATGGACAATGCTATGCCCAGCAGCCACCAAGACGATCAAGCTGCGTGTAATGAAGCGTTATGCAGCTTGACGGGAAGACTGGAGCCGACGGTTTTAACCAGCTCTGAGTCGCGTGATACACACTAACAGCACTTTGGCACTTGCTGTGGGTCACGTGATCGGATGTCCAAATTCAGTTGGATAGATTACGTGAAAGATGTAACAACAAGCTTACTTTTACAGTTGTATGTGCAGTTTTTGTGAAAGAAATGTGTTCGTCATGCTGTATGTCTTCATTACGGCCGCCTCGAGATGTTTTTTTCTTTTAATATTATGACAGGAAGAGTATTACAGAAGGAAGAAAAAACTTCTAAGGATTCCAAATTGGAAAACTTTCAGGATAATTTTTTGAAATCAGATTTAAAAATAACTGTGCCTAACGAATTAAGTGAAAATATACTGCACTTCCAATTAGACATCTTCTGAGGATTAACACTGGATTTTTAATATTTCATTGCTAATCGCGCATCGTAATTTAGAATTCCGTCCGAATCACAAACTAGAACTCGAAACCAAAAGTGAACGCTATTGCAATATTTGACTTCGATTTAAAATAAATTATTTAAAGTTAAACAAATCCTGACATTAGACAAAAAACGCTTTAAGGAACGCGAAATTCTATTCTGCTGCTTTTTGGATAGTTGCCATACATGTAACTTAGATAAAAAATACGAAAATTTAAAGAATGAAAGAAAATTGCTTTCTGCAGCAGCTGCTAACGTGTTTTGCTAGATTCAAAAAAAGACATCAATTTAATGTTCGCACAGGTTGTTTCAATGAGCGTAATATAAACTGTTATTATGATAATAACCATCAAACTCTTCAGACTTCTTTTGCTATTTCAGCCGGTAAAGAAAGACCTAATGTTAAGCTATAAAAATAATCGCCAATAATAATAATAAGCGTTACTAGAATCGTTTTTATACTACTTTTGAGCCAACACAACAAAATAACGTATTAAAATGAATAACAGGTAGTGTTAACGGAAAATAATATTCTAAAACAAAAAGAAGATATTCAAAATACTTTCTGGAGATGAAGGTAAATTAAAGTTACTGATAAAGAAAGAGATTAAATGTCAGTAGCATGTGCGCTTTTTAATTACACTCTCTTTACAGAAGAATATTATAATGGCTAGGTTAATCTCTCTTTCCTCCACTCTTCAGCGTCTGCTCGTTCTCCTTTCTTTTTGTATCAAGATAATAATTATTACCCAAAAGAATAATAATTAATCATTATTACGTCAATAATGTCAATATAAAAATTGCTACACATGCCATTTAATAACTGCGGTACTTCATTCATAAATAAAATATATATTTTATAAATGCGCGTAGCAAATACGGTTCAGACCAAATGTTTACAATAATGTAAAATAATGTAAATGAAAAAACGTAGCTGCAATAATAAATTATTCATTTCATTACATAGCATCATCACTCACCTTGTTTTCTAAAACTTCTCGAAACTAACTACATTTAAACTACATCAACGGCCAACATTCCAGTTAATTAAGTCTTGTTGACAGATTTATAAAATGTTTCATATGCTTCGTCTTCTTTTTTATTATATTTTTCAAATAAAATTTTATTTTCGTTTTATCGAAAAGAAATAAATACTGTAATGCCATTAAAAATTTAAATTTCACTTTTTAATAACATACGTATTTTTAGATATCTTTGATCATGACTTTTAAATGACATATATGCGTTAATAAACTAAAAAGACTTATATATGTAAATATATATGCAAAAGGAGTATGTATGACAATTTAATTAAGAACTGTTATTGCTGTATCAAGTACTGCACCATTTTACTTAACAACTGACGATATAATAAAACGCGGAATTTGAATAAAATAATATTTTTTCCTTTCATCTTTGAATTAGGTATTTCTGAAAGTTTTTACAAATTATTGAAGCAAAGGAAACCTTGTAAAGCACTTTATCAATCACTTGAACCTGTCCGTATGCATAATTATTAAACTAGGATTTAGGAATTAAGTTTGGCATTTTCTCCCGATGTGAAAAAATTGCTACTGTTTAAATGTCAACTATTTTGACAAGATGCTCACGTCCTCTTAAAAAAAGAGCAGGAAGTAAAATAGTGTCAAAATTTTTAATCATTACAGATATAATTTTCTGGGGCGAAAAGTCGCTGACTTTAAATTTTATTTTGAAATTTTATACTTGAAATTATTCGATGCGAGCTTTTTACTATTTTGCGATCTTTTAAACAAATATCTATTTATTTAGATCTTTGATTTCCATTATAAAGATGTCTCAAATATTTTAATGACTTCGTAATATGTAAGATGTAAAACATTTTTTTATTTCCAATGACTAGGCAAAACGATATAAAGTACTAAAATCTTAAAAACAAAGGTTACAAGCAATAGAATTAAGAACAAAAAGCCGAAATCATTGCCTAAACAGCGTTCTTGCTTCCCAGTAACTCGACTCTTCCGTAAGACTAATAACAGCCCGACTTCAGAGCAGATGGTCCCTGTCCATATCTTCTCCAGAATCAGTTGAAATACCTATGGGGTGCAGGGGGGCGGCAAGGTAATCCTGCCTTGTAGGCAGACGGAAAGCCGTCTTGGACTGTCGGGAATAAGAGAAGGATTTAACATCTTTCAAGTTCCTTTTATTACTAGACGAGTCTGAAGATCTCGTGAGATACTAGATGTAAATATTTTTTTAAAAGCAGTTTAAACTTCCAATATAAAATGGCTGTATTGGGATGTTGTAGTAAGCTGACACCATTTTTTACAAGAAACTCAGTTTGTGCATCGCCCCAAAGGTCGCAATGTTCAGGCACCCACTGGAGAGCGATTTATTTCTCATTTAAAGTGAGAGTTATCAGGAATTCTTCACATTACAAAATTTCAAATTCTTCTTCTTGGATTCTTGGGTGTTCAAAAGAGCTAATTATCTGAATGGCTGCATAAGAATAAAAAAATGACTGTCTTTGCAAACTTGTAATGGACAGCTAATAAGTGTTATACATATGGCTACTACTTCACCATCAGAGAAGGTATCAATGTATCCTGCAGGGGCGTAAAAAGGAAAACAAAGAAAATACACCAGCCCCAACGTTAAAATGACATTCAAACTGAGAACCATCAGTAAAACTGTGCAACCACTGAGTAGGTGGATATCTAGCCGCAATGGTCTGCAAAGCGAGACATTTCAAAACACTTGATGCCACATCTCTCTTTCTATGGATGGTTTTCAGTAGGTCTAGCCTTACTTCCGACATTAATCAACCACAAAGGGTTTCTGGTTGTCAAGAGTGAAATCTTAAGATCTTTCTTAAGTCAAATAAGTTGATAAACTTTTGTTTGTCATAAATCATACTTTTATTTTATTTTGATTGAATACCTTATATCTCATGCTGTTTTGTGTTTTCCGGCTTCATGCTCTGGAGTTCCATAATCCAGTCCAAAATATGCATATTAAATGACAGAAAAGAAGTCATAAAACACAATTAAAAGAATAAGCTATTAAGGTACAGAAGAAGTTGTGGAAATTTAGCTACATGTTTGATTCCATCAGGTTATGACAGTACACAGTTAAAGAAAATAAAGTAATGCAGTTGGAAAATTAGTCCTTCACACTAAAAAGCAAAATGCAACAATACTAGCACACTAATTGTATTGCATCTAACTGCTCGCCTCTTCAGATGCTTTCAGTGTTAACTGAAGCTGTTGCATCAGTGCCACTGGAAATCCTTTTAGGATATTTTCTTTGCTGGATATTTCCCTTTCTAATCAGTTTCTTTTCCGTTTTCCCTTATTCAGTGGAAAACATCTTGCATTAAACACGTCGTCTAGCACCAGTCTTACAACCTCTCGATCATTTTTAGCAATAATCAGTTGCAGTACGAAGAGTTGCAAACGTAAACGCCCATGTTGCAACTGTAACTTCCTAATGTAAAAACTCAGAAACTTGACTGCTATTTGAATTAAAGAAAAATTTTAATTTCAGCTTTATACACACATTCACCATTTCCCTTTCCAATAAATAATAAGGCACTACATTTTCTTCAAACGTGATGTCGTATTTCTGACTTTGCCTGCTTCTTTTGTCGTTACTGAAGACACTTCATAAAACCTCGTGAACGGATAATTGTTAATCTTGAGCGAATTTAAGCCCTCAGCTCTTACAATAAATAAACCTTCTTTTTTGCAATTATTTAAATTGCAATTAATCCATAAAGAAGTAGGAAATCATGCTCTTGCTAAAGTGGGCGTACAAACTATATTCGCATAGATTAGTAAATGAATGTTGCACAGTTTAGTAAATATTCGATTCAATTTCATGCACTACTTTGTAAAATAAATATTCGATTCAATTTCATGTACTACTTTGTAAAATAAATATTCGATTCAATTTCATGTACTACTTTGTAAAGACATTAGGTTATTTCGAAGCAGGAAATGTGAGAAATGAACAATGTCCTCGCCGGAACTCGAACCACGGATCTCTCGAATATGCGCGTAGCGTACTAGCCACTACACCACGAAGGCATGTTAAGAAGACGGCAGAAATACCTTGTAGAGATATTAAGTATTTTTTTGGAAGCGGGAGAGAAAACAAATGAGCAACGCCTTCGCCGGGACTCGAACCATGGACCTCTGGAATACGCGCCCATCGTGCGAAGAAGGCAGGAGAAATACCTTGTATACTCCGCCCTTTTAAAGGGCAGCTGGAGATTAGGTGCCCCAATTGCAAAATCCTGACAATCCACCACTTTTTAGTTCGGGCGCCACTTGTAGAGCCATTCGTTTATTTAGAAGCAGGAGAGATGAAAAATGAGCAATGCCTTCGCCGGGAATCGAACCACGGACCTCTTGGCTACGCGTCGAGCGTGCTGACAACTACACCACGAAGGCATGCGAAAAAGACGGGAGAAATATCTTATATACTCCCACTTTTAAAGGGAGTCTGAGGAGTAGGAGCCCCAGTGGCTAAATTATGGTGATGGGGAATCATCATCCATCACCTTTAGTTCGGACGCCACTTGTAGAGACATTAGGAATTTTCGGAAAGCAGGAGAGATTTGAAATGAGCAACGCCTTCGCCGGAACTCGAACCACGGAGCTCTGGAATACGCTCCCAGCGTGCTGACCACTACACCACGAAGGCATGCGAAGAGGGCGGAAGAAATACCTTATAACCTTATAATTTACCTGTACGCAAGTCGCAGAAATAATTTTAGTTGTTATCACTTTTGTTGCAAAATTGTAATGTTCATTATTGTTATTACTTACCTATATATTTATTAATTTAACTTTGAGTTTAAAGCTCTGTGATGGCGAAATCGACAGACAGAGATGAGAGAGAACACAAACCAGAGATATCCAAACATTTTGAAGTTGGGGCCAACAACGATGAGTCGAAGACAGTATTTCCCGATAACAATATTACAAGGGCTATAGAATTCAATAATTTTAATGATTAAACTATATCATTATCGCAGCTGATAAAATATAATAAGGTTTTTTGAACCCAAAGGATACTAGTTATGAAAACATAAAACATAACATTTTTAATGTGAATATTGAGCCTTCTTTTTTTAATATAATTTCTATATCTAGTAGTCTTGCGCTATATATTTGATGTAACATTTGATATATTTCACATCGCGCCTATATTTGATAAGAAGACCCTATTAAAAATGTTCATCAGAAAGTGTTGTTATTATGCTTTCCGAGCCTTTTTTCTTTCTTCTGTAGAAAATTAAACGGCAGAACAATGCTTAAGTACTACCGTCTCATCACCTAGAACGTTGATTAGGATGCGTAAAAGTGATTGGTACGACATTACAATCCGACAGGAGGGGAAGATAGACAACTATAAACATCCGTGTGTTCCACAGGACTTGAATCTCGTCCCAACCGTATGGCAACCGACACCGCTAACTTCTATACTAAATAGGGTTGCATACTAAAAAAAATTTTCTTTATATAGCATATCTAATTGTGACATTATATGATCCATTTGCAAGTGTTTTGATAACCGAGAATGTTAATCAAGAGGAGAGTGGCAATTATACCGAAATCGAAATATTTGGAGGTTTCTGAAATTTTAAAATCCGTTTCTCGTTGCCTCTTGAATAAATGACAACTAATGTCACATAAATTTCGCTGTTTACGTGACTTTATCTAGATAGAATTCCACAACAAATTGAATTATTTCTTTTAATGCAAGACTGCGGCAATTTCATTTTCCTTCTGAAAGTTATTATTTTTTAAACGTCACTTGATGGCTATATTTAGCCTTAAAGATGCATGTTCAGTTCATTTCTAGTAATCCATCTAGCTGTCGTTTTCAATATTGCATAGGCTCCTTTTACTAATTTTTTGTTGGGATGAAACTAAAAGTCACCTACATTTAGAAAATTCCGAAAAATGTCAATCTTTTATTTCGGCCAACATTTTCACAGCAGCAACGGAAAAACTCAAACTGAATCCAGTGAATCTCATGAAAAGACATTTGCCAAGTACAGTGGAAAGATAACGCATTTTGTTAAATTTATTCTGAATGAATATAAAAGAAACGGCTGCTTTCAACGTTTTTTGTTCAACTTTAGGCTTTATATGAATGTGGAAAACATTTATCCCATTCATTATAAAGATCAAATTTCATTTTAATACAGTGAGAAACATAAAAAAAATGTTCAAAAACCAACAAAAGAAAAAGCACTGAAATTTTGAGATTAGTGAATAGACATGATGGAATATCAAAATACGTTTGTGTGTGAGAAAGTGATTTATGAGTAACATAACTTGAATACCGTACTTACTCGCGTATTTTCTTCCCTCTTTTACTAATTTTTATCGGAGGATGTAATTTTGATTAATTTGTAGGAAAATCGGGAGAAGAAAATTATGCGAATAATTTTATTTCCAAGGAAGCAGTCACAGTTAGTACATAACAAATAAGAGTTATTCATGGATGAACGACCGGTAACTATCACAATGTTATTTACTTGAAAGAAATCTGCATTCGAACAAGAATACATAATAATGTTAGCATTAAAATATTTAATACTATATCTTCATTTCTATTTCCTTGTGTCTTTAATCGCGCTCTCTCTTTTTGTCCACTTTTCCCTAAGCCTCAAATCATTTAAAACTGCTGGAATTACTGTTTGTGCCGTCGAGTTTGTTAAAAAGGTTTACAGAATATGGGATATAAACTTCGAAATTCGGGCTTGCAAGTGTACATGTTGGGGTGCAGGACTGCGGTATTGAAATTTTGGTGGCTCTAGGAACCGTTGTTTTATGACCATGCTAGGAACACTTTCACACATGCAAATTCTTCATTATTTAATTTCTTTAAAAACGGTAGAGGGCGATAACATTTGATGGCAACAATATGAAATATGGAAGAGTCATTTATAGTGATTCAATCCAAAAAACATTTTGTGGAGTAATAGCCTACTTGGCTTGGCTGTCGTCCCTTCGGGCTAAAGGGAAAATATCTTCGAAATCTGTGATAAGCAATGAAGCTGAAGAAGAAATTCTAACGTCTTATACATACTTCCTTTCATGAAATATTACTTTACAGAAATAAAGCTATTGCCAAAAGATGTAGTTTTAAGTTTCCGTTCAGTATAATAACTCACCTTGTACGGCTGGACACGACTTTTATGTTTCAGCTCCTAGAACTGCACAGACAGGCATATGACTTATATTACAATCGTAACTTCTAAACGGAGTATCCCAAACTCGGACGAAGGTTTAAAATAACGCTCAGTCTGACGTCTATACATGTTATACAATAAGAGAACTTCAGAGCCGCTTCTTGCGGGAAGCGAAGTCAAGTGCGTCAGTCTTAAAATATTAAATATAAAGTTCCTGAGGCCTTGTAGAGACACCGGGAATATTTTTGAAAGCAGGAGAGATGAAAAAGAGCAATGCCCTTGCCGGGACTCGAACCTCTTGTATACGCGCCGATTATGCTGACCATTGCACCACGAAGGCATGCTAAGAAGGAGGGAGAAATACCTCATATACTCCCCCTTTTAAAGGGCGATTGGGGATTAGGGGAACCAATCGCCAAATCCTGGTGGTGGAGAATCATCATAAACCACCGTTTTTAGTTTGGGCGCCACTGTAGACACATTAGGAGTTTTTTAAAAGCAGGAGAAATAACAAATGAGCAATGCCCTCGTCGGGACTCGAACCTCTGGAATACGCGTCGCATGTGCTGATCATTACGCCACGAAGGCATGCTAAGATGGTGGGAGAAATACTTTGTAGACTAAATAAGCTTTGTTTGGTCCTATATTTTTTGCGAAACAAATACAGCTAACGAAACTCAAATCAATAAGTCAATTCAAACTCAAACCAATCAATCAATTAATCAATGAACCATAAATCAATTCAGTAGCATGTAGATATAAGAGCACAGCTCAGAGACAGCTGTCAAATGCTCTCTTCCAAACTCACGGTTCTGCGCTTATTGACATTAACTAATTTGCATCTTGGTGAGAGTGGACGAAAGCAGAAATGATAATGCAGGCAAAATAATAAAGTAACTGGCTTAATTAATACAAAACTGCGCTATTCGATGACTAATAAAGAGATATTTGATTTAATTGTTCATGGAAACTTTCAAACATAATAATCTTGGCCTACTATGTTAGAATAAAAGCAGAAGATTAAATATCTGTCTGAATACTGTACTACGAGTATCAGTTAAATTAATTTTAGAGCATTTAAAATTAATAAAAAAATTGAAAGGTTTCAGATTTTATATTACGTCAAAAGAAGCGTTTCTAACGTTGTATGTGTTACATTTATTTATTAAATATCATGTTCCTTGCACTTAAATCACATAAAATTCAATTCAAAATCAATATCACAAAATATTTAATATTAGCGTATCTGTAGAATTTCCTATAGACATATTTTCGGGCGCTGGAGATAAAATAATTTCTTTTCATACAATGTTGCCGTTGTTCGCTTTGAAATCGTTGAGTTTGTTAATCAAATATTCTTTAAAGTTTTACAAAATATGACACATATAATAAACAAATTTGAAATTCAAAATTTGGGCTTCCAGGTGCCCACGTTCGGTTGGAGGACTATGTTATTCAAATTTTGATGGCTCTAGGTACCGCCGTTTTTTCACAGTGCGAGAAACATTCATGAAGATTACTCATTATTTAATTTCTTTAAATATAATACTGGGCGATAATATTTGGTAGCAATCATTTAAAAAGTGATATGCCGTTTATAGTGAACCGATTCGAAACTAATACTCCTTCTGGGATAACGCTCCTTTGGGCTAAATATGGGCATAAACACAAAAGTTTCCAAGAAATAATGTTTAGCAAACTGCAATAATATTGTGAAATTAAAATATGAATTAAAAATTCTTGAATTCACTTTCATACTCTGATTGCCGAGCTTTCTTATTCACGAAATGTGTTTAGAAAGGACTGCTACAGCTTATTTAAAACTTAGTCATTGAATAAATTTAAGAATCAGAAACAGGTAACGTAATTAGCTTAATTATGCTTTTATTTTCATTAATATACATGTTGTGTTTATTTTAAGAGAATAAACTTGATTGTAGGCATTTTTTCAACTCTATGAAAAAAAAATTGCGTAAGATTATTCCTTTCTTCGCATAAAAACTATTGTTAAAAAAATTCAAGAGCAAATGTATTTTAAACTAATCTTTCATTTAAGAAAAACGAAAGAGGTAAGTAAAAAAGAGGCCCTTAGTAAATACAATTTAAATTGTTCTTATAAAACTGAATGAATATAAATTAATTCTTTAATGCTTTTATGTTAAAAAAATACTCAGGATATTAGTTGATTGTTGAAAGAGTACTATGCTATAGACTGCATAAATACATGTGGAGACAGTTTCGGATAAAGTCGATTTGAATAAAAAAAACTTTATAATTTTCAAGAGAGAAAACACTAGTTTCTTTGAATCTGAATTAAAAGGAAGTAAATTTGAATATGTTATTTTATACGTTGAAACGAGTTCGATATTTGTTTTTTACCTCCCTAGAATTCATAAAGCAAAAGAAGTTTATAATCAGTAATGAAGACGAAATTCCTGCTTCTCTAGTCATGATAACTACTTTTTATATGTGCCCTTTTTTCAAGGGTAAATTTGTAATTCGCAAATATGAATTCTTCCACGGATTTTCATTTCCTCAGGTGATTATTCCGTACTTTAATTTGCATAAATATAATAGAAGAAATTTTTTGTTGCGCTGATGAAAGAAAAGAAAACATAAAACACGGAGAAAATGAGAAATTTTTATCTTTTGGTTTTGTGCATCGTTAGAAAATTAGTCGTTATGTTGCGGATTCTTTAGGCATTAAAATCAAGATAGGGGAGAATCTTAATAATGAATTAATTCATTTTAAAATAATAAAAACTATCAAATTCAATTTTTTTCACTTTTGTGTTTGAAAGTTCCAAAATAAGTTTTCATTGCTGTTGATCAGGTGGAATAATTAACTAAAGTAAATAGGTGAATTAAAAAAACATTTCTTAAGCAAACATAATATGACGCTAGAATTCTTTTAATAAGTCAAATATTGTTGCTTTTATTAAGTCGGAATATTCTTATGAAAATATCAAAGTTTCGGAAGATAAATTTTAACGCTGATTTTGCTTCTATAAATGCGTGCATCTGCAAATCTTTGCAGACGTTGCAACAAAAAAAAAAAAAACAACAAAAGAAAAAAAAACTCAACATTACACACTAAAACTAAAAATCATATTTGTAGTCTTTCATTACTGACCTCCGTTCCACTTGAGGGTCTTCTAAGGACGGCTTTATCAATAATCATATGTGTATTAAGGCTTAGTCTGTACGGTTTGTGCTCCTTCTTCAGAACAGTAAGACGCTGCCCAGCTTCATTGCAATTCTGATAGAGAATATTGATGGAAATAGAATCCCAAGATCCCGTACCTCACATTCCGTACCCTCGAATAAGCGAGCTTTAGCTCATAAATTCAGTATACACATTCACTGAGTATGAGACTACATTCACTAACATCCGTATCTACTCATAATTTGAATCCGAGTTCATTAAAATTATACCTAACCTTCGATAATAGCCAGGAGCGACAGTTTGTTAATTTGTGGAAATAAGTTTGGTTTGATTTATTTAATTACGGCAAAGCTGTCGAAGGTTATCTGCCCAAGGGAAAAGTTGCCTTCGTCGAGGACGTTCTAAGGAAAATTGGCTCGCATACGTTACACATGGCGAAAATCACTAAAACGCCTATTCAGCCGACTTGTTCGTCAGGATTCCGGATCGAACTACCTCTGTTTGGCGACTTTACCGTTCGGCCACTCGTGAGCTTGTAGAAATAAGATAAGTATAGTGTGACTAATTTCATTGCTTTCAGTCTGCTTTCACAGAAGAAAACTCCCGTCTCTGAAATAGAATTTTCTATAATTCTTTTCAAATTAAATTGTACCAAAATAACATTACATTGCCTGGATTAAATTAGAAATATATAACAGTAAACATTTCGATAAAAGAATCTGCATACGCAGACACATTTTGGTCAACTAGTTCTTCACATTGTTAGACATTAGTTCGAGTCCGATTATCATATTTGTAGCTATTCAAGAGAATTTTAAGGAGAAAATATTAAATTTAACTGTATTCCTTGATTACATTTTCGTCTCTTGACAAACCTTCGGCATCTGAAACCCACTGTTGATTAATCAAGAAAAGGCCTTAGTAATCTTAGATTGATTCGTGTCAAAGAATGAGACTGGGATGTTACTGAACTTGGAGCAACTGATTATGAACCCGGACAGTAAAGAAAATCATACTCGAAGCAATAATGAAATTTTCAACCAATTAATATTTTTGCGAGCACAGATTTAGCAATTCATACTGGAATTGCTAAACTTATTTGCCAATATTGTAAACAAAAAAATGTTGAAGATGTATAAGAAATAGGTCTCTCATTAAATGAATATAAGTCAAGTGATCGCGTATCTAGAATACTGTACAGCCAGGTTTATAAGGTACAGTAATCATAAGGAATCATTAACAGTTTACGTTGCGAGAAAAATGAACAAAGCAAAAAAGGACGCTAAAATGTAAAGGGAAAAATTTTCGAACTTTGTTTCATTCTGGAACAAGCTTAGATTACCATATAATAAAATATTATTAATTTGTCAATCCAAGAAAATCGGTTAAATCTGAATTTCATGTTCGTGAACATAATTACGAACTGTTTTTACAGTAAAACGTACACCATCTAGCTACTTGACTAAAGCGTAAAAATTCATTGAAATGCAATTACGTAGAGTCATTAGGATTCTTAAAGTAGGAAACACGAAAAATGAGCCATGCCCCCGCCAGGACTCGCACCTGGATCTCTCGAATACGCGCCGAGTGTGCTATTGTTACACCACGGAGGCATGCCGAAGGGAGGGAGAAAATACTTTATATACTTCCCCTTTTAAAGGGCAACTGGGGATCAGGAGACCAAATCGCCAAATCAGGATGGTGAAGAATCATGATCCACCACCTTTTAGTTTGGGCGCCACTGTAGGGTCATTAGGTTATTTTCATGCTGAAGACCTGAAAAATGAACAATGCTCTCGCTGGGACTCGAACCTGAACCTCTCGAATACGCGCCGAGTGCGCCAAAGGCACGACAGAAAGAACGGAGAAAATACCTTATAACTGCAACTTTAAGGGGAAAGGGCGCAGTCGGGCTGCTGGTTTCCTCGTTTTTGGTTTTATCGCTGATCCTTCTTTTAATCATATGGACGGTTTTTGCCGGCTAGGTGGACTGGAGACTGAGCCAATTAATACTAATACTAATGCTAATACCTTATAACTGTATAGACTTCAATGTCATGCAATGACCTAGATCAAACACATCATTGAGCACCAATTTATGCAACACTTTCCATGTATTTAAAGCCATCTGGCCAAGTTGTATGATTTAACATTGCTAGCTCGACGTCTGCTATAAGCTTTCTTTCATATATAGAAGGAGACATATTAAAAGATAGACCTTGTTCAAAATAGTATGAATACACTGGCAGAAGTAGGAATTTTATAACATTCATGAACCAAAATAGAAACAAAAGTAGAAACCAAAATTTATTTTTGTTTGTTACATTCTTTTCAAATGCATTTAAAAAGTTAAGAAAACACGAGACTGGATTGGCTTACTTTCCAGGTTAAAAGCGTAATTAAGAATTAGTCATAATCTCTCAGGCTCTTTCTTTTAAACTTTCAAGAACTCCTTTTAATAAGAAGCAATTTTCCCTAAGCAGTTATGTATGTCCGTTTCAACTGCATCACTGCCACAAATAAAAATAAATCTTTAAAAGTTATCTTTAATCTATTTCGGATGATAATTTAAAAGTTAAAAAAGACACATCATTTATTTCATTCCTTTTGATATTCTTTCATAATTATGCCGTTGTTTGTGTTTAATTATTGTGATTTAACATAAATTAAAACTTTGTAGAGTTTAACTTTCTTAAGCAGCATCCACTAAGTTAAAGAGTCTTGTACAGGCGTAAGCAACGTATCGCTAGTGAATCACAATAGAGACGAAAGAAGGGTATAAAAGACCTTTTTATTAAAGACTCAATATCGTTGAACAAAAGGCACTTATTGTGCTTACGAAACTAGCCAGCACTTGTTGAGTAACTCAAAAATAACGAATTTCAGATTAAAACTAAATCTACGCCAAATGTTACAAAGAAATAATTGTCGCGCAAGTTAGCTTAAGTCTACACCGTGACAAGCCTACAAGCGCTGTTGGGCAGAAAACAGAATGCTATCGTAGAAATTCAACCAGTAATGTGGCCTTCAACAAGCGGAACAAACTCTGTCTAAACAATCTAAAACCTTCATTTAAATACTATCTCTTTCTACCTCGTTTAAATATGCGCGAACTGAAATTAGTACTTTGGCAGGAAACCGGAAAGTGAGAAATGACAGTAAAGCTGCGTAACATGAAATAACTGGTTAATTAAAATAAATAAATACTTTACAACTTTAAGAAAAAAGCTTTCTGCTTAAACCGCATTGTACGATTTTATGCATAAAACAGAAAGTATTAAAATTAATGTTCAGTTTCTAGGTTAATTAAAAATCGATTACAAAAGAATATTTTTAAAATATTTTTTAATATTTAAAATATTTTTAATAATCAGATCAAAAGAATGCCCGTATTAGGATCGGAGAAAAAAATTCTCTTAACATAACATTCTCCTGGAAACAATTCAGTTCAAGAAGTTGTATTTTTAGCTATTTATTCAAACTTTAAAATGTATTCTTTAGATTCGACGGTAAAAGTCAATCTCTTTTTCAAATGCGATCAGAAGATGACAGAAGACCCACCTCTCTTGATCCTTTGATCTTGATAGATCGTCTGCGTTTTGTTACCAGTTGATAGCATTCGAAAAGTTCTCCTCCCTCTACACACGCCATGCCAATTCATCAAGATGTCAACTTCGATTCTAGTACAATTCGAATCCTTTCTTCTGCTTTGAATACCAAAATTCTAAAAACGCAGTTAGAAAGCTTAGAATGAGTTTTAAATGTGTAATATATCTAGATTTTTATGTAATCATAAGCTTTGTTTACCAAAACTCTTCGCTAGAATTTCTTGATTTAATTTCATTCGCGTTTGGAATGTATTAGGAATTTTGCGTTTATTGGGGCGATTTTGAGTAAATAAAAATTTTATTTCGATAGCCGAAGCTAATAAATTCAGTTTCATAGCTAATTAGTAAGAAATGTCTCAATTTGTTTCAAACGAAGAGAAACGTTCAGACAATTCTGCTAAAAAAATCGAATTCCTTATGAATAGTTAAATTAAAAATGATTTATGTGAAATATTAGCTCACAGTGCCACATTAATTAAGAGAATTATATTAGCGAAATAGTTTAATTTAAAACAATTGTAACATGAAGTCGCTCATAATTTGAAAATGAATAATTTGGAAATACAATACTCGACATCGAAACTGCAACACCAAGAAGCAGTGGCCAGAAAGTGATGAAATTCGGTAAACAGAGCGAGACAGAAACGAACGATAAGTGATCTTTATTTCGAAATGATATGTGCAATGCAGAGCGAGAACAGCATCGGCTCAGTCGACTGCAGGACCACCTTGGACGGCGATACACGAAGCAACACGTCTAGGTACAGAGTCAGTGAGACTGCGGTTGGTGTCCTGAGAAATGGCTCTCCACTCCATGTCAACCATTTGCCACAGTATGTCTTCTGAACGCGGAAATGGCAGGGTCTGCAAATGGTGTACAATCATATCCTAAATGTGTTGAACTGATGAGAGATCAGGAGAGAACAGTGACCAGGAAAGCATCTGTACACCTTTCAGAGTACGTTGGCTGATGCGAGCAGTGCGTGTGATACTGCTTATAAAGGCCATTGGGTACTCCTTGAAGGTAGGGGAGTGTCATCGGCCGCCGCACCTCATCCACGTGTCGTTGGGCCATCATAGTGCCCTGAATACGAACTAGAGGTGACCTGAAAACGTATGCAGTTGCCCCCAAACCATGATGCCGCGTTGTCCGGCAGTGGGGAGTTCCACAATTGCTGCCGCATTGAACCTGTCGACACAATGCCGGATTGAACATCGACGCCACACTCGTAAGCGGCGAAAATCATTGGAGAAACAGAAGCGTGAATCATCTGAGAACACGACCCTATGCCATTCCGTCGTCCACATCGCTCGAGCCCGGTACCATTGCAGATGTTTCGTCTATGATGTGAGGTCAATGGAAGTCTTCTTAATGGACGTCACGAGTGCAGGCCACTAGATACCAATCGGCAAAAAATGGTTCTGGTCGATATGGGAACATCTACAGTGTGTTGAACGTGGTACAGAATGGAGGTAGAAGTGGCTTGCGAATGCGCCACCACTTGACGGCGGATGCGTCGATTCGGGTGTGCTGAAGTCACTTTGGATGCATCGGCACCCCTCGAACTTACCACATTTCCTTATTCCAACAATCGTCGCAATGAAATAAAATACGCTGAGCATCGCATGTACGAGATTTAAGTTTGTAATGTTTTAAAATCCGAAAAATACTATATGTAGTATATGTATATAAAGAAGAAAGTTTGTTGGCTTGTTCTCTATTAACACAGCCGATACTATCGTCACCAAACTTTCCACAGTTCTTTTCTGGGTCGACGTCCACTTTTTTCCAATAAAAGGTAGCTGAAATCAGAGATATTAATTAAAAACTCGGAAAAAACGATAATTTTCGCCATCATTTTTCCGAGTGGCAACAGTCTCGCGAGCTGTAGTTTCAAATCTGCCTTATTTCGAAAGTTGTTGCAACTGCTCGCTTTCAAATCCTAGAGTTTGTTAATAAAAAATTTGTAAGTTTTACGTTCAACTGAAAACAGCATTGCCAAACATTAAATACATTATTCCCGTTTCCAAAAATTCGTGGGAAGCCACTTCGTACGACATTAATCAGCTGAAATATTAATTATAAACTCCGAAAGCACTAATTTTTGCACTTATTTTTCCAAGTAACAATAGTCTGGCGTGTTGGAGATAAAAATGTTTATTTCGAAAAGGGTTGCTACTTCTCGCTTTTCAAATCGTACAGTTTGTTAATCAAAAATTTACAAGTTTTACAAAATCTCACTATATAAAGAATGTCTGTTTCTATGTTTGTTTGTTCGCATTATTAAATTCTGATAAATTATGATAAATGTTTTGCCACATTTCTACGCCTAAAATCGAATGTAGGTGAAATATTGGATGGAATTTGAGTTTTTACGACCATTGTATTAGAAAGGCGAAAATCATTAAAAACGGCGTGCCTTTTGTTGCTGATATAATTAGTTTATTTTTCTATCCAAATTTTGTATGTCGGTTCCATATCGCATCAGACTGAAAAATGTGTGACTATGAATCGTATTTTTACATCGTTATTAGAGAAGGATTACAGCGGTATTGTTCTTTCTGTTGTTAGATGCATTACTCTCAATGTAACTTAACTGGCATCGGGTATTTCCGCTATCAGTATAACAAGTATTCGACACACTTTCTAACCACATCTACTGTGAGTATTACATATGCAACTATTTATCAATAGTGCGTAAATTCAGAACCAGGAAAGATTGTGATACCCAGTAGCAATAGATTGTTTACATGAATAGTTCAGAGAGTAAACAAAACTCTATATCATGTAGAAAATTATTAAAATTATGATTTCGATCTTTGCCTATTAGACTTGTATGATGCAATATGAAATTTCATACTAATAAGATTTAGGTGATACGGTCAAAATATTATTACGTATACAAAAATGGTTCATCAATTTTTAAATACCAGTAATCCTCGATTCTCTAACGAATGGAATAAAAAAACGCGGGAAACTCACCACGGTACGAATTACAGAGAAATGAGAATGTTGGAACTGGAACGTAGAGAATAAATCTTACATATTTTCCAAAATTTTCTTACACATGTTCTGCTACATCACCTACACAATTTTTATTATTTAAATACTATGTTATATAAAGAGAAAAAGTTATTTATACAAGAACATTTTTGCCTTTCCTTATAGTACACTTCTTAAAAATGTTAACTATACACAGCCTTTACCAAAATGCTTATCATAGTAATAGAACTTAAGAAACGTTAAAAGATGGGCTGAGTTACTTACAGGAATACAAACTAACTCAAACAACGAATACAACCCGTTAAATTCAATGTCCTGAGCATTATTTGAACATTTTCCCCTTAAGCCATTCCTCACCGTGAATCATCAAATAATTTCGCTTCGCCGGACAACGACTTGCACGACGATTCCTTAATCTGCTTTCTGGTCGGTTTCTTTCCTGCCATTTTCTGGCACCCTCTCATCTTTCTGCGCCGAAAAACCATCCTTTTCCCTGCTATCCACACGTCCAATCACTGCTCTCTTATCGAATTACGCAAACCCTTAGCGGAACTGGGGCCAGACTGTTGCTCTGCTTCATGTGCAATCGATGCTTTTAACAGCCAGTTGGAAAGGAAACTATTTTTCAGAGGTTGCCTTGTCAGATATTGTAGTTTGGCTTATCTTCGTCTTCTTCGAAGTAAAGGCACTATCGGGAATCTATATAATCGGATTCCTATACAAGATTGAGATGTCTACTCTATACATGCTTGTTGCAATTCTCCAAACTTCGTGAATCTTTATGTAAGCCATCTGTAAATATCTGCAGTAAATGAAGCGGCTGTGAATAATTTCAAATACTATTGCAGTAAAATCGATAATATCAGAAATAATACCGAGAAATATTATTTGCCTGACGTATGAAAATAGTTCAAGCATGTTTATTACCATCGAACTACCATTTCTCTGATAACGCATCGTACTAACAATAAATAAGAATCATGAATAAATGACTGCACGAATCGGGAATGAATGCCCATCAAGGAATCAAGACTTTCATTGATTTATAATTCTTTCATGTCTTTTGAACAGGTACTCATCTGTGCCTATTCAGGTGATATGAATGAATTCTGTATTATTTCGCATTGAAGTATTTTAACTAATTGCAAAAGAGACAGAATGAATCAATATGAATTTTATTTAATTAATGCTTTGTAGATTTATGAGGAAATGGCATCGAATTAATCAGAACGGGAGAGAAAATATCTTAATTTTGTTCTAAGGGATGATTAGTTTACAAGTAAAAGTCAGCTATTCAAAGATAATAAAGAAAGCAGTGATGTCTCTTATATGTTTGACAGGTTAGAGTAGGTCACGCTACTTACGGAGCTTAGGTTAAGTTGTGAGAAGGTAGTACTTGTGGAGGAATTTAGGTTAACTAACTGAGGTATTAGTTAGCTGCGTCAGAATAAGAACCAGAATTCAGTTGCCAACTTGTAATCGTTGTAATACACACTTTAATCGTATTTTGCTCTCCAAAAAATCTAACTAATGCAAAAATATCACTCCCAAATGCTTGATAAAAATAAACAGTTTACGTAAGAAAGTTGCTCAGTAATTAATTATTTATCGGAACAGGAAAAATCAGCAGTGCTTTTGCCGGGGTTCGAACTCCGGGCTTTCTGTCTGCTAGCCGAGCGTGCTTTCCAATTACATCACGAAAGCAGGTAATATTTTTAGGTAAGTAAGGCAGGATAGGATAGTAAAGTAGGATAAAATTCTTCAGAAAATCAACAAAATTAAGTAACGAAAGATTACCTTTAATTTATTTATTTGCGAAAAAATGGTAAAGCAAATTGAAGAAACACATTTGATATACAACTTATCGTCTCTTGTTAAAAATAAAAGCATTGAAATCTGAGAGGTATGTCTCCATTTAGTACATCAGAGGCTGATTAAAATTAATCTTTAAATTATTAAACTAATAGGGAAAATATTTATTTGCAGAAATTCAGAACATTAAAATATTTTAGATATTTAACCCTCAGAAAACCGAACCTTCCGCTAACCTGTATGCTTAAAATACCGAAACGTCCATCCCCGTCCGTTTCCTCTCCTTCCCGTCCATCAACGTGCAAAGAGGTATGAAGATTTCAAATGACATCCTTTCTACCTCCTAAGAAAGAAACTCCTATTAGCCTTTTAGGACGAGCTGTCTGCAGTAAATTGATGCAGTGCATTTGGGGAACTGCACCTACTACTGCATACCTTAGGAGAGGGAAGCTAACATCACAGTTTCGGTCATTTCTGGCGGTGTGATCGTTTCAATGAACAGTTGTGTCGGGCGTTTTGGCCTTCAAGGTTTTAAGCTGTTTTCGATACGACTAAACTATAAAAAGGAATAATGATTTACAGTATATTGAAAGTAGTAAAGCAGTGGCCTCAAACTTGTAGCATCTTGCTGTCTGCGAACATATTACAGTCATATATTTGTCGCAAATAAGGTGCTATATAGAAGCTTTCAAGGCTTTTAGTTATTTGAAGTCTGAGATCATATTATTTTCCTTTTCATTAAAAAAAAGCGAGAATAACGCGCAAGAAAATTTACAAATGGAATTAATTGATAAACAATCGGATATAAATTTTATTCAAAGATTTGAAAATACAAATTTTATTAACTTTTATTAGTTTTTATCAAAAAAAAAAAAAAAAAAACCTCAGATAAATACGAATTTTTGCACTAAGAATAATAGCTTTGCTTGAGAATACATTCATAAGTGAACAGCTTTTTTTTTCACAGTTGAAAATTAATAAGAAAAGAAGCCGATTGACCGATAAGCAACTGCAGTCATTAGACAGATCGTTAGGTATAACATAATTTCAAGTAATTTCTCTCCAAGTCTACAGAATTTAGCAAAATGAAAACGCCCTCAAGTATAGTAAGAAACAATGAAGTTTATAATTACTGCATACAAATATACTGCTCAAAACAATTAAAGGATATTGCGGTTTTAGGTGGATTTTGTGGCTGGGAAACTTTTTAGCTGATTGATGCATGGTCGACAGACGTAGTACGCTATATGAGAATAAATTACACATGTTTGGAAGAAAAAAATGCATTTTATTGCGCATTTGTGTACAAAAGGAAAAAAACACAATTTGTGCATATAAGAAAAAAGAATAAGAAAAGGTGTTTTCTTCAAAGGAAATCATTTTCAGTAGGGGGTATGGTTTCCACGGACGGCCAGCAACGTTGAACACCTTTGAGGCATGGAGTCAATGAGGCTATTAATCACGAGTTGGGGTATTCTGTCCCACTCTTCCAGAAGAGCTCTTTCCAGTTCTTGGAGAGTTTGTGGGGGTGGTTGGCGGCCAGCAACTCGTCTTCCTAGAGCGTCCCAAACGTGCTCTATTGGATTCATGTCTGGAGAACACGCTGGCCATTCCATTCGTACGATTCCTTCCTCGAAAAGGAAATCCTCCACCAGGTTAGCACGATGTGGCCTGCAGTTATCGTTCATTAAAATGAAGTTATCTCCGATTGCTGCAGCGTAAGGGACTACAATAAGTTTGAGGATCTCATCCCTATATCGGCGACCAGTCAGAGGTCCATCTCGAATGATGTAGAGGTCTGTGCGCCCGTCAATGGAGATGCCACCATACACCAACACTCCCCCACCGCCAAATCTGACACTTTCGTGCACGAACGCAGGATTATTCGTACTGCCGCAGTCCCTCCAGACGAAAATACGCCTATTATCAGGATGAACAGAAAAACGGGACTCGTCAGAAAAAAGAACATTGCTCCATTCATTTCTCCTCCAGTTCACATGCTCTGTTGCCCACTCCCTGCGGTCGCGACGATGCCTTGATGTTAGTCTAACACATACCATCGGTCGGCGAGCATACAGACCTACACCATGGAGCCGGTTTCGGACAGTCTGAGTTGAAACCGTCCTACCAGTAGCCGAGCGAAGGTGTTGTTGGAGAAGAGTAGCATTCATATTTCGGTGTCTTCGAGCCGTTAACACTAAATAACGATCTTCATTGGGCGTTGTTGCCCGTCTACGACCTTGCCCTGGTCTTCGGCCTACACTTCCAGTTTCCAAAAAACGGTTCCAGATCCTGGAAATCACACTTTGTGACACTCCAATGGTTTGCGCTACTTCGGCTTGAGTTTGGCCCCCTTCTAACCTACCAACAACTCTCCAAGCTTCTGAATCGGTTAAATGACTTCGCTGAGACATCGTACTCATCGAAACAAAGCAGTCACTGAATGCCGATCATCCTTGTCTTCATTGTCTTTCATTCAGTTGAAAGTCAAATTTCATTCGCTGCCACTGAAGCGACGTTTTTGACGTCGAACTCAAAATTAGCATACTCCACAGTTTAAAAATCAGAAAAATTTGCATTTGTGATTCTCTTCTTCCATTTTCGGCAAAAAAAAATTCCTTTATATCTTTATTTTATATAAAACTTACAATATCCTTTAATTGTTTTGAGCAGTGTATATACATTTTGATCTATGCATGGAACAAAAATTTAATAAGCAAGAAAAACAGACTAGGTTGTTAACACTTATTCTCAAATTTTGTCCCGCTTAATTAATTTTCTCTGAAAACTTAAGAATTTTTCATAATTTGTTCATTTATAATTCAAATTAAAATAAGTTATTTGAATATTAGTTATGATTAATTTAACTTGTTACAATTATTTGAAAGAAATGTCAGTCTAGGAATTTATTATCTATCTAGCAATATATTTGAATTACAAACTGAAACCAAAAACATGTTCTAACGGACCCCAAACTTTACATTTCAGATACGAAATAAGTATAAATTTGAATTTTGCTTCCTTTGTGATATTATTGTTATTGTTTATGTATGTTCTGGTAAATTTATTATACAAGGTATTTTCTCCCTCCTTATTGCATGCATTCGGGTGTAAGGGTAGCACACTCGGCGCGTGTTCGAGAGGTCCAGGAACAAGTCCCGGCAAGAGGATTGCTCATTTTTCATGCTTCCTGCATTCAAAAGTTATAAGGTATTTCTCCCACCTTCTTCGGATGCCTTCGTGGTGCAGGGATCAGCACGCTGGGTGCTTATTCGAGAGGTCCGTGGTTCGAGTCCCGGCGAAGCCGATGCTCATTTTTCATGTCTTCTGCTTCGAAATAACCTAATAACTCTACAAAGTACCCTAATGACTCTACTGTGCGCTCGAACTAAGAGGTGGTGTATAATGATGGTTCACCACCAGGATTCGGCGATTAGGTTCCCAATCCCCCAGTCACCCTTTAAAAAAGGGGTTTATACGAGGTACTTTCTCTCTCCTTTCTGTATATCTTCATGGGGTAACGGTAGGACACTCGGCGCATATTCGAGAGTTCCAGGTTCGAGTTCCGGCGAGCGCGTTGCTCAATTTTCATGTTTCCTGCTTCAAAAATCCTAATGACTCTACAACTAAAAATACTTTTTTATTTGGTTTAAAAATAAATTCTTGCCTATCAGCTATTTTCAGATCACATATGAAGCTCGCATGCAATTTGAGTCTGAGTCCATTGCAATAAGGTAGCTTTTATTTTCTCCCGCCGCTGATTGGACGGCTCGCATGATATTTTGCTTCAAGCCAATTAACATGCATCATGACATGGAATAATGCTAGTATAAATAATTATGACATAGCAGGATGATCTTATGAACACTTTATCCCCTCAAAAAAAATCTGTTTGAGGTATTGATATGGAATAGTCAAACTTTTGCAAATTTTGGATGATTAGATGCTTTGCATAAATTATAAAATCAAAAAGAAAATATCGACATATGAGAGAGATTCAAAATTTGTTTAGGGCTAAAAATTGAGAGATTAATTAATCAGCTTATCAATTATAGTTGTTTTTAAGGATTCAGTGTGCTTCCAAAGAAAAAAAAATCTGATGTACACAACACATGCCTTCCCTGTACGGAATATTAAATTACACGCATTTTTTCTTGCATTTCATTTAAACTTATTGGAGTGAATTAACTTTACTTCATCGATAGCGCATAAACCACAATAGAATAAATGCACTCTTTAAAATTCACTGTATTTGTTTACCATAGCAATATTCTAACCTAGGTTCACTTAACAATGTTACAACTTATTCATTTTACAACTCGGAATACACAAAAATTATATCGTCTGAAGAATTATCTAATCGTTGCCGCATGTTCTATTCAAATGCCATAATAAATCTAAAATGATGTATAAAAGAAATTAAACAAACAAAAACAAAACATTTTTCACAGACGATTCAGTATTTCTCATTCAATTAATTCAAATCTCACTTCGCGACAAGCCAAAAATACATAAAAACTCAAAATATCTATATTAAAAATAAAGTAAATTTTAAACACTCATTTCCTTGAATAAATTCCAGAATGGATTAAGCATGATTTAATTCGCAATAATAAAAGAAGGCGTTACTTTTCTTTTGTTGCGAAGCTTCGTTTCTCTAGATTTACAACAAATCTACTATTCTGCTAAGTTTCAAATGTAAACAATATGGCAGCTATGGTAAAAATAATTAAGCTTAGCCGCACTTAAACAATTTTTAAGTTGTTGATAATTCTACAGCTATAACATGCAGGTTACCTTAAGTCATAAAATCCTTAACCGGAAGATAAGAACAACATAATTCAATCATTTTTAAAGCAAAAAAAGCACAATTTACAAACATATAAGAATGAAGAAATTGAAATCACTGAGTAACAAAGTGTGTATATATGTACATATATATACATATATTTATATACTTTTGGTGCGGCCGATTGCAGCTCAAATAGGGGTTGCACATCTACATGTTATAACAGTCCTATATACAAAATTTCAACGTTCTGAGGCTACTCGTTTTTGAGCTATGCGAGAAACATACGTAAATACGCACTGACACCAGGAAAAATTCTCTTCAGAATCCATTTGAAATCAGCTTTATAATTTTTTGGAGGAAAGAGTCCTTTATTCTGTCCTTCTGTACAGATGTCACGCAAAAACATCGTTAAACTGCATTCGATAGCGGTCAAAATGGATATTTTCGTTGAAATATGATACTCGAATTTTTTCGCGGCTACAGTATTTCATTTTTACTTCGAACAAGAAAGTAAAAAATAACAAATCCTATTTGATTGAAATTTTAGTTTAGCGTCAGTTATCCCCTGCACGTAATAATTTAAATTTCTCACTAAAACCAGACAAATAGTACGCTTAAATTATTTTTGAATATGTAATGACTTGAATATGTAATAATATTGTATTTTTGAACATGTAATGATTCTGAGAATCTTATTTTGAGCTAAGGTACCTCCCATCAGCATAAGGTATAAAACTGAGCATTGTGTTTTTAAATTCTTTTCACGTAATTGCCACGAATGAAATAAAAATGGAAACACTTTCCTGCAAGGAATGAAAAATATTCCTCATTCGGTTTTACTATTCAGATTATAACGTTACTTCGTGACTGGATTGTGTAATACAGCTTTCATAAAATGGATTCTTTCTTGAATTCTTCTAAATATATTGTGCCATAATTCAATATAGCAGTTTTATATATAGAAATAACTGCTATAAGCGATTTTACTGCTGTGTCTTAAGAGATTTATATGGCATGTTCATAACTAAAGTGTTAAGTTAGTTTTACAGCTATTTTTTTACTTCGGAAAAAATTATACCGGGTACAATTTATGATATGCGTATTATGTTTTGATGCTTGAGAAGAAATTTACAGTTTATTCGTTTTCGAAACTAATGTAATATAAGTTCACTTCTCAAGTTTATGAATTTGATATTTAGGTTACGTCTATATTTAATGAAACGTATTCTTTTCAGACAGTAATTCTGTAAATTTTTCATTCAGAAATGTTTATGAAATTGTATTGTTTCGAGCGTACCGGTTCGTAATAGATTGAATGCAAATAGGTCTGATGAGAGGTTAATAAAATTCATTTTATTAACAGTAACACTCCAAAGTTCTGGTACTTTACACAAAAATACTCGTACAGGTGTTAACAGTATCGCAAAGTACAAGTAGTAGTTATACTTCAAACTACTAAGACGTTACACTCAACGCAATGCAAAGCGCATCTAATGAGAAAGCTAATTCGATCTCACGCGGAATTGGCTACTCGCAACACTTACAGCATCAACTAAACAACTAACTAAGATCAGATGCTCTCTCTCCGGCATTATATAGTTTTCAACCGGCCACCGAGATATTTCTAGTACTTTCTGCTCCTCGAAGTAATTGGAAAGCAATAAGAGGGTGAAAGTACGGTTACAGCTAACATAGTGGTCAATTATATTTATTCAATTTCAGTGCATATTATGGTGATACATGGATCGGACCCAAATGCCGCCAAGTGGTTTCCAAGTTTGGTGACTTATGGCGATTTTTCGCAAAATTTGGCGACAAAGCAAGCGGTCAAAACCGTTGTTAGCTTGACGAAATCTAGCCAGATTACCGAGATACCCCATTTACCTAATGTTAAATGGACTTGCCACTGTATTCTTACATTTCCGGCATAGCTTCTCTCTTTGGATTTTTCGCATTACATTAAACAGAAAAATACAACAATTTCACATATAATTGCATTACAATCATCTATCTGTGTACAAAATTCGTAAGAGTATTTTTTCAGTATTTAGTAAATTTGCAAAACACTAATGAAACATTTACAGAATGCTGATAAAAAATTTCAGGCTATAAATAAATAAACTTTTCATTTAAGAAATGACATCTACCTCAACAACAAAATTTTTCAATGTTTAATTTAGTATCAATAAAACAAGATTTTTCTACTTGCTGATTCCTCTGCCGCATATGTCAAGATGTTAAATCATCTGATTTAGAGACTGCTTTTAACAAATGCATAAACAGCTTCCTCCAAAACTTAGAAAATGGAAGAGATCGAAAAACAGTTTTTCTAATTTCTCAGATTGCAAAACAGAAATTTCCCTTGAAATTCTATCTATTTTTCTCTAAACTGAGATTAAAATATGCATAATTTATAAAATTACGACAAATGTTAAGTTATCTTTTTCGTGTTAAAATATAAATATCCGAAGAAAACGAAGATGATTTCTTAGCTTGATTTATGGTTGCAATTACGTTTGCTCTACTACAGTACATCTTTAGTTATTCATGACACTTAAGTAAAAACGCGTTGGATTTATTAGCAAAATTTATTCAATCGAAAACTGCTATTGAAAATTAATTAAATAATTTTCAAATTGATTAAGGCAAGATGCACAAGAATTACCTCCTTAAGGAAGGGATGCCTTTAAGGCATATTTTCTAAGAGAAAGTGGCTAGTATTATGTATACAAATCACGAAAACCAACCTCAGAGTCAACCTCTTCGCCGCGATTTGAATCCAAGTCGAATAATGAAAATTAAGGTGTTCTATCCACTTGGACATTAATGAGCATTCACGCGGAGAAAAGTAATTTTATAAATGCATATTGTACAAAAGATATTTACTCAAATGTCCAAATGATTTTCTGGATAAAATTTTAACTTTAGTGTGGTGTTTCGCTGTATTGTTGTAAGGAGTTTGGATTATTGAAAAAAACTTTATTTTCAGAAAGCTTATCTCAGAACTTATCACAAATAGTATAGCAAAGAAATGCTAAAACTACGGATTTTTTCAATTAAAAACTTGCATATTTTTCCAGCAAATAATTTAGCAGTGCCTTTATTTAGAGATTAAATTTTATCTCATAGCATTATTAAACTGTGTAGATAATCACAAATTTAGCAGTACCTTTGTTTAGTTAATAAAATTTTATCTCATAGAATTATTAAATAGATAATCACTGTATAGATAATCACTTTTTCTTCTAAATATTTGCATTCTATACATAAAGCCTTAATTTTCACGAGTCCTAAAGAAAATTTCATACGCATTTCTAATTTATTTTCTAAGCATTTTCAATTAAACATTGTAATGTTTCTCATTACTTGTACTATGCTGAATGTAGAGGAACATCTTGAACTGTGTGGCGACTTATCGCTGGGTTTACCTATATAGCTACAAAGTCCAGAGAAGGGTTAAAATACCCTTTTATTCACTTATAATTTCCTCAATACTTTGTGTAGATATAATGTTAAAGAACCTAGTGAACTAGGGTAGCGAATTATCACTGAGTTTAAGTAGTTCCTACAGAGACTTGAGAAAAGTTAAAATGCCTTTTTATTCCCTCGAAGAAATAATAACAGATGGCCCCCTTCTCGGACTTACAGGAAAGCCCCCCATTCGGGCTTTTAAACTAGGATAAGAAAATAAGAAACGAATCTAATACTAAGCTAAATAAACTCAGCCGAAGTTAGACACAAATACCTAACGTAGTTGTCCCTTGATTAAATTAGACACGCGCCACTAGGGCCTCCTAAGCTCTTCTATAGAACTAAGCTGAACCTTCCTTAAATACTCCTTCTATCTCATTTACATTTAACACGATTCTAAAAACTCATTCTCGTAGAGAGTTGTAAGCGGGAAACAGGAGTCGAAAGGGTTTTAGAATTAAAAATAAGTTTTATAAAATTAAAATACACATTACAATGTTAACAACATCTGATACTTTCAACCTTGTTGTATATAGTTCAATTAGCACGTCATTTAGCGCCAAATTTTGTTATAAATTCTTATTCAGGCAGCTTCTGAGTCATTATTTGATTTAATTGCATATTTAATAAAATGCACGTAGACATAAGTACTCCCTCTAGCTCTCATAGAGTTCTTCTTAAAGACCATTGATGTTCAGACCACATTATACCGAAAGGCCAATTCCTAGTAAACTAAGAATTAATCTAAAAATCTGAAGAACTAAATGAAATGATCCTAGAGTATATAAAAAAGCTACAACAATGCTAAATTGATCTATATGTATCTAAAAGAAATAAAAATAATTATAATTTTTATAACATTCCCTTCTCTGTTTTGAAATTTATATCACGGTGCATCTATAATTATAATGGTTACTTTTAGATAATCGTTAATAAATTTAAAATGTCTTAAATTAAATCCTCGCAAAAAGAAACTCCAATATATTCGTATTTAAGTAAACAGTTTCGAAAAAACGATATTTTCCAGAGGCTATTCGCGCATTTTTTAGACGACTTTGCTTTGATATATAAGAAAATCTCATGCTTAGTTTTTTTTATCTGCAAGTGTATTGTCTCCAAAGTGTAAATATCGTCCGCTACTTTTTTCGTCAAATCTGTTTTTATGCAAAATGGCACTTTTAAAGAAGCAATAAACGGAAGCGTATGTTTGCGCTCATTTCGAAGAATATTACTCGTATTTAGGTTTTAAAAAATGCTGTGAAAGCCGAGATTTTTCTGTATCTAAAGCAACGATACATAATATTGTCAATAAGAAGGGGGGAAGTCAAAGTTTGGCTTCAAGGAGAAAAATTATTCAAAATACATATCCAAGAAGAAAATGGAATGTTTCGAATGTACAAAGGTAAGAAAGCTAATGTTCAAAGAAAATCAAAAGGACAGCTGAATAACAATTAAAATTCTCAGTGTCAACTCTAAGCAAAGTGATTAATGCTGATTTGAACCTTAAAAAGCCGAAAAAAACGTAATGTGCATCGTCTTTCTCCACGACATACCGCCAAAGCTGAATACGTCGAAGAATTCTCTATGAGAAACAACCATTCGAACAAAAATGGAAAACTTGTCACAATAGATGAATAGATGTATTTATATGACCGCAATGAAAAGAGATCCATTTATTGTCATCAAAGAGAAGAAAAAAGTCTTCGTGGTTCAAGGAATCTAGGTAAGAAATCTAATGTTAGAAGAAAATCTGCGAAACCAAAGGACAGCTGAATAAGAGTTAGAATGCTCAGTGTCAACTACAAGCAAAGTGATTAATGCTGATTTAAATCTTAGAAAGGCAAAAAATATAATGTGCATCTCTTTTCCACAACATATCGCCGATCGCAGACCTCGCCGCAAAATTCTTTTTGAGAAACATTTATTCGGATAAAAATGGAAAACTATTGTCACAGCAGACGACCCTTGGGCGTACTTAAATGACTTCAATAAAAAGATATCCATTTATTATCATCAAAGAGAAGAAAAATATCTTAAAACATGGTTCAAGGAATCTAAAGTAATTTTTTCTAAGTGATTTTTGATTGTTACTGAAATTTCATATAACGACAAATTAAAAACAAAGAGAGGGGGAGATGAATGCTAAGATTAACTCCGTATATTATCAAGAACATATTTTATGCCCAATCTGCATATTTGATATAACTTCTCTTTACACATAGTGTGATCAATCAGTAGAACTGCATCACGACAAAGCAAGCAGCGATACGTCAAAATCTACTGTAAATTTCCTGTAAAAAAATGGAAAAAGAAACGGGTATCAAGGCTATAGCCTTCACTTATATCCTTACTAAATCTTCTGATCTATCACCAATGTATTTTTGCGCTTGTAGACTTTTAAAAAGCGAGTTGTCCAAATGTCGATCTGCAACCTCCTTATACTTTGGAAAGCTGTTCGAGAGCAATGGGATAAAATAGCTTTTCCGATACTTACAAAAGAATTAATTGTCTTGGAAATTACGGTGTGTAAAGTTAGTGAATAATAAGGGTTATCAAACAGAATATTTAAGACATAAAAATTTTGGCTGAAGTAATTCTGTAATTACAATGAAAGCCGTCTAAAAAATGTGGGAACAGCCTCTGTAAAAGACTATATTTTACAGGATAAATTATTTTTCTCCTTCTATATATATTTTCTTGAAGCAATGTTAAAGAGCAAATTCCCTTCAATTGTACACAAACAAAACTAACTAGGCAAGTGTTCGATTGCTTCTGAAACCTATTAGTTAAAATGTTGGCGGTTATTAATTTCCTAACTTTCGAAAAATATTAATTTCATCGCATAGAACCAAACAAAAAGAATTAGGCGGACATCAGATATCCAGCAAATTTTTCTGCAAATAGTCATCGCTTGCCTTTTAATTTAACTCGAACATAACTGTTTGTGTCATCTCATTAATCATTATCTAATTCCAGTTTTTGCAATTTCGTATGCAATTTATTACGACTTCTGCTTCACCTCAAATATTAATCATTCTACTAAGAAGGACAGAGTCCATTTTTTTCCTTAAACAGCAATTCGAAGACAAGTGCCGACACGAGATAAAATATTCTTAGACAAATAATAGAATATTTATGAATCAGTGTTTCATTAATTAGAGTTTTAACATTAATGAAAGAGTTCTGGAGACAGGAAGATTAATTCAAATTCGATTGCTCATCTTTACTGAATATTTTCGTTATCTTTTTTTGCTCTTAATAATTCTGAAAGAGTTTAGTAAACATGTAAAAATGGAAATCAGAAAAGAATTATAGTTCCCTTTTTTGGATAACATTACTGATGCTACACGTTTCAGTTCGAAAGTTAAGGATTATTCGGCTGAGCGGTACGTTACTATTTTTCATTGCTAGAGTAACGTATTTTTAATTTATCTTTGGCGCTATTCACAAAACCACAAATTTGCGAAATCTTAATTTCGAAATAAATATGAGAAGGAAAAAATATTTAACTTTGGGTTATAATTCTTTTACAATAAATCTGTAGATCTGTTACACATATCTCAGAGAATGTGCACGTTCCTTTTATGATATAGCGTAAAACATTGATCAAAATCCAGAAAAGGAAGTTGAGAGAATATAGCAAAACATTCAGATTCGTGTTTGTGGCGTGATCCCGAACCTACTTTAATACACATTTTATGTCATTACTTGTCGCACTGATAAAAAAGAAAATGTGTATCGGTAACCAAATTTTGAAATTTAGGGTTTCAAAGTGTCTTCTGAACTTTTGCAAAAGCCCTAGCACTTTCACAACGAGTGAAATACTCCCTTGAAGACGTTTAATTAAATCGCATCTAGTACCCTAACATTGAATAAGATGCAATTTGTTCACTTGCTTGAGAATAATATTCCTGCAAATTCCTTTTTAGCAACTGAATTTTCAATATTTGATAAAATACAAATTTAACTTTAAAATGATATATTTGAGAATACCAGACTATACTAATGTGTTATATACACTCACGTTTGTGAAAATTGCAACACCAAGAAGGAATCGTCATAATTGAATGCAATTTAATACACAGTTGAGTGGTAGTGGTACAAATAAATGATTAAATGTTCAAAGCAAACAAACAAGAACAAGAGATCAGAATCAGTATTTTGTGTGGCCACCACGCGCCGCAATAAGTGCTGCTACACGAC